>CM061921.1:45379341-45535138 GCA_031002005.1 Vandiemenella viatica | reverse complement strand
GAAAAATTCTATCAGTCTTATCTTGCACAATCCTACATCAATGTCATCCCAGGAAACAGTAACGCAATACTGACGAGCCAGTATTGCGTTACTGTTTCTTAGGATGACATTGATGTAGGATTATGCTAGTTAAGAGTGATAGAATTTTTCAGCGGCGGCCAAGAATAATGATAAAGTGTGTACCTATCTGCCATAGGCTGAAAAGTCACCAAGATTTTCCGAAAGCTTCACCTTCTCCATGTCATGGAATCTATGATCTGGAAAATGGAGCGATTTAAACACTGAATTGAGTTGCTTCAAGACGTTTCTAACTTTTCTAAAGATGACAAATGTTTATCTTTCACTCAGGAATAAGCTTCTGTAAGTACCTGAGTGCAGTATCTTGACAACATTAATTGATTATAACTGTACACATGTTACTGAACAAAAGTTTTCTATCTGGGAGGCGGTCTCATGAAGACAAATACAGTTACAAGGAATTAATGCAACATTCATACAAACCCCAAATTCCACGTAATTTTAAGTATTCAACTAAATTTTTATTTTCCAACAAACGTTAGCTGAAACTTAAAATACATACATTAAAATTAAACATTATGACACCAACCATCTTTTTAGGACTTTCAGTCTTCTCGACGTCGAGGTCATTAAAGGAGGCAGAAAAATAGGGGGAAAAGAACGGAAAGGAATTCGGCCATAGAATTTTGTACCACCCAGCGTTTGCCTGGAGTGATTTCGAGAACCATGTAAACCCGAAAACTGGATGGCCCTACGGAGATTTGAACCGGCGTTTACCTAACTGCCAGTCACAATTGTGATTCAGATTTCGGTTTTCCATGATTTCCTGAAATAACTCTAGTCGAATACATCGATGGTTTCTTCAGAAAACAATTATCGATTAACTTTTTGATCCTTGCCTTCAATTAATCCCGGTTCCTATCTCCCCGACGTCTACGATCCGTATTACGAAACATATTTTCACAAATCAAATTCTAATAACTAACCAAATTATACTAATAAACGATGTACAAATACACTCAACAGGTTGAACAAGCTGTTGTAAACAGTGGCTGCAACAGATATTGTTAACTACCAGTTACCTCCTACCAAATGTCAGTTCAATAAAAACTATGTATTAATTTACACCCAACATTGTCACACCTCCTGAGCCCCAATCATTGAATAGAAATCTCACTACATACATTGTTTTAAGGAAGTTGTATAAAAATGAATAATTTGTTCATGTCGATATATAGCAGTAAAAGAGAACAAACACATATAACTTATTATGTTAATAATTAATATTAAAACGATTTACAAATCAACTTTGTATACATTTTATTGAACTGTTTTTGTATATTGGCGTTCTTATTAAATAATAATTATTATTTTAGGAAATAACTGCAGATGAAATGGTTGTAATAATTACTAATTACTTTACCGAGCGTGGTGATTGAGCGGTAGAGCTCTGGTCTCGCATTCAGGAGGACACAGATTCGCATCACCGTTCGTCCATCCAGATATAGGTTTTACATGTTTTCCTGAAATCACTTCAAACGAACGCCAATACATTTTCTCCTAAAAACCACGGCCGAAATCATTCCCGTTCCATGCTCCATCCCTTTCCGACCTCTAATTAAAAAAAGGAATTATTTTATGAAATAATAGCTGCTCTAATCAGTATCTTTAAGAAACATAATTTGTTTACTTTTCTGTCTAAGAAATCTCAATATCTTAGTACGTTTCAGCTGTAAAATTTAGAATTTATTCAACAACACTGGAAGCGAATTTATCTTCCAATTTTGCAGGATCTGTGATTACTACTCTATCACATTTTCCTATCACTATGGTGCACCTTTTGCTGGTATATTCATTGCTCACTAACACATCAATAAAATAGTTCCATTTTCCTTAGTCACCACCTGACTATCGCCGTTCTAGGTATTATTTTCCCGGCACCTCGTTTGTTTTCACTCCTACCTGTGCCGTGTCTACACCTCAGCCTTATTAATTTCGGCATCTGTGCGCCCTCTAGATACCACTGTCTAGTTAACCACTCTCTCACTTCCGTCAGTTCCTAATCCATCAGCTTATCGATTTATTTTATATATATTGCAACCATTTACTGTCGTTTTTTTCGATGTTTACCACTTTTGATTTTTCTTAATAGTATTGTATCTCTGACTCCTTTTGCCTTCTGTTTCTGCGCGTTGAGCTACCATTTTATTTTTTCAACCCTTTAATAAAATTTTGTCTCATGTAAGACTGTCCTAAGATCATCCTCATATCTTTCAAAGAAGACTTTAACCTACATTCTGCCCGTAAGAGATTAGTTCCAACATCTTCCATGAACCTTTATCATATTTTCCTCGTTACTCTCAATATTTTCCCTGTCTGTTTTCATTCCCTTTCTGTTCCCTATCCCAAACATTAATGGTGCATTCCCAGTCACTTAATTTATCAAAAACCTTCAACGACCTGTTTAAGACTGATTAGATAATCGCATGTAATTCTGAAACACTTTTCGAAAAACAAAAGAACTTTGCAGTAAGAATCAGCATGACCCCATATTTGACCAACTTTTAAATACCGACAACGAATGACAACTTCGCACAAAAACAAAAGACAATGAGACATGCAGGAGACAAAAATCAAAATAATAATACAAAAAAATTATTTTAGAAAAAATTACAACACATGAAAGAAAACGAGGTAAATATCGTAATGCCAGGATCAAACCATTCACTGAAACCTAAAGCAAGAAGAAATTACAACCGTAAATATTATGCTGTTACATGATATGCAAAATCATCTGAACGGGAAAGGTATGACACTACAATGTAATCCTCCCGGCTTTGGTGAAACTGAAAATATCCCTAAAAATATTTTGAAATAATTAATCTGTCATGATCTACATTTTGCAACCTATGCAATTAAGTATACTGTTGCCATGCCAAGACAATCGTCTCGCATATAGCAAAATCAGACCGTCTCCAAAAAAAGGTAGTTTTTGTATTTATACGTGCCCTTCGGTCTTTTCGAACATGTAACAAGCTCAAATTTGTGTTTGTATCAACTGCTGTATAAGGCTTTGAACATGATGTTAATGATAGCACAGAACGAACACAACACTTAATTGAAAACCCCCATACCCGAGGCTG
Organism: Vandiemenella viatica; assembly: GCA_031002005.1. Taxonomy (NCBI): domain Eukaryota; kingdom Metazoa; phylum Arthropoda; class Insecta; order Orthoptera; family Morabidae; genus Vandiemenella; species Vandiemenella viatica. The sequence continues at coordinate 45,531,977 of CM061921.1, read as the reverse complement.
GACTCTAACCGGTGATCCTTACAATGCGAAGATAGCATGCTAGCCCCTACGCTGCCGGGGCCGGCCGTAAAATGTAGTTCGTTCGACTTCCCGCTAAGGTTTCCCATTATTACTGTTCCCTATCGATCACTTCGTCATCTAAAAGGAAGATTGAAAGAAAGCGTTCCCCTTTAAATCTTCGTCATCCGTTCGGTTGTGGTTTTTTTCTCCTGCATCTACCAAATCATTTTGTAGCGACGGATCCGTCATCACTGAAAGTTACGACAGTGACAAACACTGCGTTTTGTGTGAGACAAAACTACTAAGAAATTGGTTCTCACACATTATTCAATGGGCAAATACTGCAGATTCGGACCCATCCTTACCTAAGGGGGGAATGGAACTACAGAATATATTTAAAGGTGATTTATTGTGTATATAAACACCTGAGATGGAAAATCTTTTTCTGCTTCTTCTTATCCGTCCCCATCTCCTTAGAGATTTATTATTAAGGCGGCTTGGCATTGACGTAGAACTACTTACAAGGAGTTCTGTGACCAGGAAATTCTTCTTCATTCAGATCCATTTTTTTTGTAATGCGTTCCGTGGTAAGCCGCAGAACTCTATACTTACCACTTCAAAAAGTTTGACCAAAATACGCTGCTTTACGGTGTTTTATGACGATCATGTATTCTCTGTTTTCAGATCACGGTGACGGACTTCTTACATGACCTGTCTACGGGATTTTTAACATTCTGCTATCCGAAAGCGTTTAATCCATTAACGAAAGAGGAATTTAGTGCCCACGCTTCCATGCTATATAATAATACCGACAGTAAAAAACATTTCACTACTCACCAACGAGTGCTGAACTGCAGACATGACATCACTTAAAGTGTATGGACAGATACTTTCCCAGCGTATTATTGCAATAAAATCTTCACGCGTGTACCAACGAATTTTGTTGTGAAAATACGATATTTTAATGATTAGCTCCGTCGTCTTCCTCAGGTGCGAAAACATCTGTACTGGTCGGCTGACCGACAGATACTGCTGAAGAATACAAATGTTTTCGCATATGAGGAAGACGACGTTGCTAGTCGTCGAAATATCATGTTTTCACAACACATTATGTTGGTACTCCCATGAAGACTTTATTACACATAAAGTTTTTAGACTTTTTGAATGTTACAACAGCATTATCATGGTCATGATGTTTACGTCTTCTCATCGGCCAACCATGATCCTACAGATTTTAATATGGCCGTTTTTCTAAATTACATCTTCATCCAGAATGATTATCACTTTTGTGTCTTCTTCTTGCTGATGACAAAGATTTTCATATTTATTATTTTTTAAATTGATATTTAGTCCTTATTTTTGAAGACTGTGTTATTTCTTTCTAGAAGTAACTGAAGATCTTTCAAGTTGTCAGACCATGATGGCATCTGAATGGCGAATGTTGTTTACTCGTTTACCGTTTGTATTCATTCCTTTATCCACTTTAAGTGGCTACTACAACCTAAAGAGTGTCTGGAACATTTTTTATACATCCCTTCCTAATACCTTAGAATATCTCTACTTCTACTGTAATATTGTCTCAAAATATTATCTGAATACAGTACAGCTTTCATATGTTGAATTTGATGTGTTAGTATCTAGACTTACGTATTACAGCTACTGAAGGTTGATAAAATACGAGGATCTGACGTTATAATTAATAATTACTATCCCTCTGGCCTGAAGCTAAGCCTCAGAGCAACGGTCGTATCATGGAGAAAAGGAGAGAGTGTGTACTGCATGTAAGCTCGACTACTACAGAAATGCGTCCAATACTTAGTGTCGATGGGCAGTCGCCTCTCACAACTTATGTTCAACTTCACTAACACCTTGGTTTATCTAATTTTTCAAAATGTCCCATAACGGTGACTGGCGTGGCTAAACACATTACTCTCACAGATTTGTTTTCTGGTAAACCATACTCAGCTGCCACAGAAATTGCGCGAATATTCTTTTGATAATCAGTGTCTCACTGTGGACTCAATGGCGGGGGGGGGGGGGGGGTGTTAACTACTGTCATTCATAGACCTATTTATAAATTGCCCGGTGGCCACGGTCAGGTAAGCCGTATAATCGTCGTACCTGATACACTGCGCGCGACGCAACACACTACTACGAACAAACATTTAGCCCAATAGCCAGAAGAAGCCAGATCAGATAGATATTGAAGTTTGTCTCAGCATAAGATAGACTTGATTAAACTTATAATTTTCTGTCACAGTAATCTGAAACTTAAAGAGAATTATAAGTGTGACTCTGTCACGTCTAATGCCAGCATCTTTCTCCAGATTCCAACGTTTAGGATATCGTTATTTGCCTTTACTAACTATGACTCAGTCAGTCACTTCTAAACGATATAGACAGTGTTTTAATTTAAATGGTTACGTGTATGGAATCACGGGAGCAGTGGAATGTAATGACGAGTAGATTCAGAGCAACTTTATCATTAAAAAATTCAACTTTAAATGAAAATAAAACTTTTGATTCATTAGAAAAGTATTAGTGCCTTAACCATTATTTTTTGATTTGGGTGAATCGTTCTTCATCATAATTTCTTATCTTTCTAAAAAAAATGTCTTCAACGGAAAGATTTTTATTAGAAACTTCTGCAATTTACACAGTTCAATCAAAATTAGTTCTAATTATGAAAAAGTGAAAGATAAATTCCGACTGAAATACCTATACAGCTGTTGCTCAGATGAATTCTATTGTTAATATCAAGAAAAATAATAATATGTATCGACTACTATAATTTTTAAACAAATTTATGACAGTGCTTTTGTAATTTTAGACATACAAAAAATGTTATTAATATTTTTTTCTGTTTCCCACACCTGTGACTGTAGAATTTATGATCAAATATTCAAAATATAATAAATATAATAATATGCATTTTTTACTGTGATAGTTATATACTCCTACATCACGTAACTTGTTCAGCAGCTTCCTCCTTTCTGTAGCTATTATTTTAGGAATCATCTTATGCGAATCTTCATGTCCACAGATTATGCATTAAAACCCAATGACATGGCGGTTACTTACTTTTTCCTAGTTCTCAGTCATAGTATCTTTCACTGTGATTTCTCGTTCATGATTTGAATGTAACTGTGACTTATTTTTTGGCCATCCATGGTATAAAATATGGTGAATGATGGGTTGGTCGACGTTTTTGGGATTTCAGGACGCGACAACGTCGTAACCATAACCGATCTACAGTCGAGAATGGATTTTATGTGTGGCTTCAGTTGAAAATCAACTTATAGCTTCTGTGATCATTGGAAAAAGAGTATTCTGCATCAATTCCCTTTGCATAACTGCCGAGTTTTAGCAGCATTCTTACAGCAGTAACTATTGGAAAATTAGTAGGGAATAGAATTTTGGAAAACTTAAGAATCTCATTTCTCTGAAGAGTCCAAACGTATGCCTGTAATCGGAATACCTATAGCAACAAAATTTTAAGCGATAATTGAACAATATTGTTCTCAGATGCGTAAACCAAGATTATTTTTTTTACATAAAAATGTGCCCATTACATGATGGACTTTTTTTTAATATTCGCTTGAACGTCAACATCTACGAATGGGCCAGTTGTTGTAGATTTTAAGGAAAGGTTTATTGGTTGATACATGTGACAAATATATCTTTGTTTGTACTGTATTAATAAACATATTTCACCAAAACATAATCCTTTTGTACGTTTGCTTCAAACATAGTAGATTAATATCTGGTGATGTGTATCTAAGTTCCTTAATTTCATGAGTTATGAATATTTCTCTCCCTCAGTTACTGGAGATTGTGGTATACTTGTTTCAACATATAGAAGTTCTAGAACCCATTACGAAAAGTTACAATTTTTTGCCGTAACATTGATAACAGCAGATTTCTGAATTACATCCTGTAGATGTTTTCAAAAATAACGTTCAGACAAAAAGATACCTTACTTATGTACTCGACACGAAATCACGAGTGGAGTATTCGTTTTCTTATAAAATTAACAATTCTGTCATTGTTTCTGTAACCTTCTAGCAACACAGAAATACATACCAAGATTTTTACATAAAAGATGTGTCCATTACATGATGGACTTTTTTTCATATTCGCTTGGGAGTCAACAGCTCTGAACGGGTTAGTTGTAGGTGATTTGATTTTTAAGTTTAGTGAAACATCATTGCAAAGACAAAAACAAAAAAGAAGAAAGAAAGAAAAAGTTCATCCCGTTCTCCTTTGCTACGTCTGGGGAAGATATTAATATTTTCTATCAACATTCATGAAACTTATTCAATAATCAAGGGATTAACAAGGTTTTAATTTTGTTGTTTCTGTTCTCTCCTCAGTTTATATCGGCGAAAAATGTATACTTGATAACAAGAGAAGACGCTCCGTGGTAGGCATTCATTTACTTGCAGCTCAACAGAATGGCGAAAATCGTAACGACATCGTAAATAGAAAAGCAATCAACGATAAATAACGATATAGAAGCCCGCCCTGCTGGTTCGTTGATATCCGACGCTGACACAGGGTAGCTGCTTCGAGTCCTGGTGGTGACAGAAATTTTCATCATCAGAAGAGGTGGTGGTGCAAAAATTCTAATTACCATGTTGTGCACTAAACGCCTGGGCAAAACCCGAAACCTCTCCGCAGTGGGTTTTGAGTGAGGGCATACGACACTTTTGATAATGATTAGCCCGTTGGATGGGGAAGTTAAGCCTGGCGCATCCCTCCCACTGTCTTTCAGAAGAGGATGGCTGAATTGTCTGGTACAGGATTCCTTCCTCTGCTCTTTATGATCTCTCATATGCAACACAGGCAATTCTCTACACTTAACAAACACACTATCAGTCATACACACGTGCAACAACACTTAAGAACACTGTCACTCTAGGGAGGGGAATGGGATACCACAACAGTTCATCTTACCAGACGATCCCACGAAGGGGTAAGCACCCCATCCCCTTCCATTGTAACCACCTACGCCCGAACATATGTAAGGTTTCCATTAGAAAAATGACATGGAATACTTGGGATTCATATTTTCAATATTCCTATTGGTTATACAAGATTATTCTTCAGTTAACCTGTTGAGAATTTAATAAACTACGAATTTAATTACAACGAGGTTATAACAGTAACCATGACCAAACAAAGCGAGTTTTAAAAAAATACTCAGGGAGGTACCAGATTGTGATAGAATATAGAAATCATCGTTAGTGAAGGTGCCAGTTTCAAAATTCATATAAGTTTGCAGTCGGATAGGAAATAGGCAACTGCACCCAACACAATATTTGTAACGAAACATTTTAGTCATAACGAGCGTCGCTTTCATATAGCTGTAACAACTTACGTGCTCCATTTTATTTTCTGGACAAATGCGGGAACAAGGCAACATGCTTAGAGCCTTGCATGTGGAGTTACGTAGAAGTGCAGGAACCTTTTCACCAAGATTGAATTATATCAGTAGATTTCCATGGAGAGTATCTTTTCCCCATTATGTTGGATGATAAAATATTTTTTTTTGATCAGTTTGCAAACATATTACGTAAAATAGTTAAATTTGGTTTCTTTCTCCTCATGGTCTTCAGATGCATCCTTTATCCTCCAAATGGGAGACATTTAAAAGGGAATTTATCATTATAAGCAGTCGTCTTCGTATGAAACTTAATCTCACAAACGCATGGAGTACTGTATCAGGTCATCTACTGGACTATTTTTTAAGACTAGTAAAGGAAAAACCATCTCCACTTTAACAGCTTACTTTACGGTATGACAGAAGTGCTTCTTTAAAAAAGAGGGGTCTAGTGTTTGCCTTTCAATAAAATTATCACAATCAATTGTTTGTTAATTATGTTTCCTAATCTTTTACGAAAAGTTATTTATCGAAAAAGTCGAATCGGAATTGTTCGTATCAACAGATGAGCGCAGGATCACGCCTAACCGCGAAAAATGTTCCGCGGTAGATACAGTTGTTCGAAATCTCTTCCAGACTACACCAACATGCGCGTTCTTCCTTGAGTAGGCTTATCCAATGTTAAATAACGCACAGTCAGGGCTCTAAAAAATATACATCCATGGTTCCATTACAGCGCTCTCGTTTCTTTGCCTCCTTCACATTCGTTCTGCGCTGTTGAGTCGCGAGTAAAAGGAAACCCAGCGGGGCATACGAATGAGCCGCACACAGAGATTTTAATATTCCGTGAAAGGACACTGAGAACTACGAGATATGAATCAAAACCCATGCCTGCTGCTTTCTGATACAAAATAAAAAACAAAGAAGACCTTGTTTTGTTAGATCATATGAAGGGAAGAGGGCACTTAATATATATTGGCCCTTTGTGGTAGGATATTAAAACCGGAACAATTTAATGACAGCCAAAAATCTTTATAGTCTTGAAACACATTCCTCGAAGCAAGAAATGTAAATAATAATGTTCTGAAATGATTTTAGATGTACGTGTAATTATACCCGTTATTTGCAGTATCACTAAATTACTTGCAACTGGAACATTTGTCTATTGTCACTTAATCAGAATGTGATGTTTATTCAGTCAGTCGCATGTTTCCGAGAAAACGTTGGCCTACACATGTAATAACTGATCCATGCGTTACTATTAGAAGATACCTATCTTTATGTAACAATGGTCTGAATGTGGGTAATGTATGTTTTATATTATCATTTCATCTCAGGAAACCTTATGTAAAAGAAATAAATGTTCACTTCCCACGTCTTATTTTTTTTAAATCACCCTAAGTTGAAGTATATTTTTATATCTTCCGTTTTGCATTAACCACATTATTTTTATCGGGCCGACCTTCCAGCCAATCAGACTCTGGTTTTCCGCGGTTTCAAAAATTGTCCCAGCTTAAGGCAGGTATGGCTGTTTGAAACGCCATGGAAGGATTCCTTCCATACATTGTTCCCAAACTGATGACCTCAACACTTCTTTCCGCGGGTATTCAAAAGCTTAAAAGGATTTGTGAGGTTATTCAATGATATTGGCTGACAAACTTCAGTGTTATAATTAGTAGTACAAAACGGTACTCTAGATACGTTTTTAGACGAAAAATATCTGTAGTCTCGTTCTATTGGTAGATTTAGGAATTTATTTTAAAAACTTGAGAAATAAATTATTTGCAACGGTACTGTACGATGATGCAATGGTTTAAAAATAGTACCTTCGAAAGGATGAAGCTTCTGTTCTTGAATTAAGTTATTTTGAATTATCAGAAGATAGAAAGAAAAAGCAGAAACAAAAAAATGTTTCTTCAAGCATGTTTTATAACAGTTTCTCTACATTTTTCTGACATATTTACTTTCCCATCTGTTATAGAACTAAACAAACATAATTCCTACCGCAAACACAAGTTAACGTTTACAAATATTATTATTTACTTGTTAAGGGCAGAAATAGGCGATTAACATTTCTTTCACTGATTAGAGTTGTAGGCAAGTATCATATTTTGTAGATGTCGATAAAGCAGTTGTGGGAGTGTTTCTAACATTGTAAAGTTCTTTCCACGAACTATGTTTTCTATTTAACACAAAATAAAGGTACTGCTTATATGTAAAGCTTTTTTTGTTACGTCGTTCACTGAACTTAAAGTTGAATTTGTTTTATCTTTCTGTCGGCCAGTACTCTACGACGCGGTTATTGGTGCCGGAAGAGGATGGGGCATGAACTTTTGAAGGATCCCTCCCGGTATGCAACTGGAGTGATTTCGGGAAACCATAGAAATCTGGATGGCAGGACCTGGATTTGAACCTATGTGCTCTAAAACACAAGGTCAACCCCTAAAGCTCGTTCAGCTTGGTTTTGTATTTTAAATTTTCTTTGAGGGGAGTCAGGCTTTGATACTTTCAGTTTATTGGTTGCTGTTAATATAAAATCGTGTATGATTCCCTTAATTAGATAAATCCAGGCAGTCTCGTTCTTGTAATTTGTGTTTACTTGCAAATTAGGGAGGAGTGATGACTGTAATATTGCAGCAAATATTTATTTTAAAGAAAAACTTGTCAGATAAGATTGATATCTCATGAAATATTTTGGGGTTGAGAGTATCAGATGAAAAGATTGTCAGTAATTTCAGTACCGCACCAGCAATTTAGTAAGCCATACGACTCCAATTACTGTAAACTAGATTATTACAACATTTATTTGCGTCCTGCAGGTGCTAAAGAATAAAACGATTTAATATTTTTTCTCATCAATGTCTGGACTGCATCGATCGTATACGTCATGTCCTTCTATATTTAACAAGGCTCTTCAACCCATACAATTGTCTGCTTCATATATTATAATATTTGCTTTCCCCTACAATTGGTTTCCCTTTAATTGTTCCCAGCACAAATAAGTTATTAAACCCATCATGTCTTGATATGAAATCCACCATACTATCGGTTTTTTCTTTTTTTCCTGTGACTCTTCAACAATCTTCTTCGCAGAGCAGCAGCTAGTTGCTCTCCAGCAACCGTCGTGTCAAGTGGCGACATTTCTGTGTATTTAATTTAAAGTGTTGTAATTCGATTTTATCTCCGAATATTCACTGTCTTCGCACAGCAACTGCTAGTTTATCTACAATGCGTTGTGAAAAGTGTCGCCATTTCTGTTAACTTAATTTAAAGTGTTGTGATAGTTTTTGTTTTATTTGCGTTATTTGAATAGCAGCAGCGTACACTAATCATGATCACTTTTAATTTTTTTTATGTAGGAAGGTATATAGAGCTTATTCGTCTTTTATTTATTACTTTACTGTTTACTAGAACGTCCTATTAACTATTTAGAACAGTATCCGCTTACTGGCTACATTTTATCTCCACAGTTAGGTTTTATTTAAGCCGTGACTAGCGATTGTTAGTACTCGTAAGTAGTGAACAGTTTGTTATTTTGACTACTCGGTTAGTTCATCCTTCATCCTTTCCGTAGTTTTTATTCTGAAAGTAATAAGTGTAGGGACTGTGATTGCTGTGTGAAGACGTGGGCTGAGGTAGCTTATCTTCGAGCTCAGCTTGCAGCTTTGTTAACGAAAATTACAAGGCTGGAAGCTGCAATACGTGACTGCAGCAGATGTGATATGGGTGACCCTGTTGAAGCTACTGCTATCACAGGTTCTCCCCTACCAATCATCGTACCTGCAGACCAGGCTGATACTTTGGGATTTGTGCTGCGGTCGCCTGACGGTGACTGGCTTGTGGTTTCCGGACGTCGACGCCACATGCGGGGGTAATCGTACAACTCTGAATCCCAGGAGGACAAGCTTGTACCACTGTCCAATTGGTTTGATATGATTTCTGGGATTGATTCAGTTTTACAATCGTCATTATGCGAGCTGCCTGCCACCCCGCCCGCTAGGTCTGAGCGACCACAGAAGGGGATTCTGGTGGTAGGTAACTCTAACGTTAGGCGGTTCATTGAGTCCCTTAGGGAAATGGCGAATAGGTCAGGGATGAAATCCAATATCTATTCATTGTGTATTCCGGGACGTCTGATCCAAGATATGGAACAGGCCATCCTGGATGCCATGGAACGGGCGAGGTATAGCCAGCTGCAGATTGTAGCTCGTGTCGGCACCAATGATACTTGCCGCCTTCGGTCGGAGGGTATCCTCTCTTCCTTACGGCGGCTTTCTCAAAGGTTGAACTCTGTGGATGATGACCGAAATAATTCGGCTCACATAACTATCTGCAGATATAACCGACTGTGTACCTCTGGTTCAGAGCCGAGTCGAGGGTCTGAAATAAAGACTGCGGCGTATCTGCGATAATAATGGTTGCAGATTCCTAAATATTCGCCCTCGGGTAGAGTTGTGTAGGGTTCCCTTGGATAGATCAGGTGTGCACTTTACACGCGACTCGACTACATGGGTGGCAGGGGCCGTGTGGAGTACATTGGGGGATTGTTTAGGCTGAGGAAGGAAGACCCGAAACTGGGATTACAGTTACGGGTCGCCCAATTAAATTATTTTATATTATTTATTTTCCATATGCAACATAGGCCAGCACCTAGTATCTAATCTGGGCCCTTATTTCCACTCTTTTACATGTACATATATTTTATATATATATTTAACGTATTAACATATAAACAATATGCAAGAAAATTTTGATTCAATTTCCAATATCTATTACATCTACTGTTATTAAACAGAATGGGTACCACACCACTACTACATCTACTACTACTGCTATTGTCCCTAATATTACTACTAACATTACTACTACTATTACTAATATCATTGCTACTACTACTAATACTACTATTACCACCACCAATTGTCATAGCCGCTTTTCGGGCCACTGATGTTCATTTTTCTTGGTGTTGAGTGCGCTCCAAAGGTAGAGTCCCCTGGAACCGGCAGCAAAGTCAGGCGCCCATCAAGAGTTGACCTCCTGGAATACCAAGACGACTCCTGCTGTAGCTCAGAAGACGGCCTCTCTGGAGCACACTGAAGTTCCTCCGACGATTGATGTTGCTCATTGTCGTAGGATATCTTCCGTCAATCCAGTGTTATGAAAGCCAAACTTCTAGCATCATTGTTCCCTCTGCAGTTGTTTCTGGAATTAGCTTCCTCTATTCCACGAGTTGTAATTGTGTTCTCCTCTTCTGCTCTCTGTGGCCTTTGATTTCACTCGGCATTTTTCCTTTTTATAAATTTCTTCTTCCAAAATTTTGAGGCTAGATCAGCTGCCTCGTCCAGCAGATGCCACAAACTTTCGTCGCGCAGTATGTCAAATATTCTCCTACCTTGCAGCCGAGCTTGTTGGTGTTCTCTCAAACTGGCTGTTATTTCACATTCCCATATCACGTGATCCGGCGTACACTCTTCACCACATTCGCACTTGTTTGAATCTACAATATTTCGACTTCGGATCCAGCTATTGTATGGCCTGTGACCTGTAATGTAGTGTACAAATCCGGGAGAGGGTTGAAGGTACTTCAACTTTAACCTCTCCTCTACGGATGGGAACATATGCTCTTCGACCTGTTTCACTGTTGTTCCATTCTTGTTGCCATTCCGCCAATAGAAGCTTCCGAATGTGTATCTCCGATGTTGCTTCGCTGCCTACAATTTCTGCTGCCTTATCTTGTTTCCCTTTTCTGAGCCAGTATATGGCACCCCGTTTCCTTACTTCAAGGTCCAGTGGCCATACACCAATGGCAACAGTTAATGAATTTGTTACCATGGTTCTGTATGCTCCTGTTAATATTAAAAGTATTCCTCGTTGGACACGTCTGACTCGCTGTTTTAGTTTTATTTTTCTTAGATGATTTGCCCACACACTTGCTAAGTAGCCCACTAATGAGGATAAAATTGCGTCATAGTATAGTCCTACTGTTTGGACTGGAACAGTGAATTTTCGTTGGCCAAAATTAATGATTTTATCCATGACCGCCACTGCTCTTGCTATTGTCTTCTCTAAGTGGCTTCAAAGTTTAAACGTTCATCCAATTGAATGCCTAAGTACCTGCGCACTGGGTTTCTACGAGTTTTTTTTTTTTTTTTTAACTGCTTTACGTCTCTTTTTAACATCGAGGTCTTTAGAGACGGGAAAGGATTGGGGGCAAGGATGGGGGGCAAGGATGGGGGCAAGGAATGGGAAGGAATTCGGCCATGGCCTTTTGAAGGAAGCATTCCGGCATTTGCCTGGAGTGATTTGGGGAAACCATGGAAAACCCAAATCTGGATGCCCGGACGGGGATTCGAACCGCCGTCCTCCCGAACGCGAGGCGAGAACGCTAACCGTTACACCGCCCCGCTTGGTTTCTACGTGTTGATTTACCATCGATTCTTATAGTAGGTTTTTGAGTCAGCTTGCCCTTGAGCAACATAAATGTTGTTTTATGTGATGTTAAACTCAGCTTGACTTTACTGAACCATTGGCTAAGGCAGTTAAGTACTAGATTACTATTGGACTCAATTTCTGCTCTTGTTGCTCCTTCCACGAGTAGTAAAAGGTTATCAGCAAAAGCTATTAGGCCTAGAAGTTCAGGTAATCTTTGTAATAGTTCAATTACTGGTTCCATCCCTATATACCAGAATATGGGACAGCAAACTGAACCTTGCGAGCATCCTTTAGTTAGGGTCTTCGTGATGAATGAGTTCTGGCATCTTAAGGAAGTAGTTCTCAATCTGCAATAGTCCCTGAAGGTGTAGAATAATCTTCTTGGACAACCAATCTCCCTCAGCCGTTCAAATAGGGCGGGCCACCATAAATTGTCGAAAGCTCCACAGATGTCAATAAATATGCCCACTACATAGTTTTTTGTACTGCTACAAATTATTTCCATCGACCGATTTATGGCATCCTCTGTCGACTTCTCGGTTCTAAATCCATATTGACTAGGATTCATTCCCAGAACATCCCGGTGGTTTTGTAATTTTTTGCATAGAATCTTTTCTTGAACTTTGATCAAGCACATTCAATAAACTAATCGACTGGTAAGATTTCGGTTGAAGAGGATCCTTGTCGTCTCCTTTCATTAGAATTATTACCTCTCTTTTCTTCCATATTCCCGGAACTCTACCCTGATATAGGCATTCGTTCAGGAGTCTGCATAGGACGGGGGTTAATTTTATGATTAACTCCTACAGGACCTCGGCTGAAATTCCATCCGGACCGGGAGCCTTTCCTTTTTTCATTTTGTTTATCGCGGTTATTACTTCTTTGGGTGTAATATTATTTCCTTCCTCTTGACTCCAGCAGGGCTGCCACATGTTCCTGCATAGTGTAGCTTGTTCTACTGTTTCATCTCCAATTCGTGGTTAATCGTCCATCTGTTCTTTTTACTGAGGATAGTATTGTGGGAGGTCTGATTTTACCTGCAGCTATTTCGTTAGGAATACCCCATGGATTGTTCATGAGGTTTTCCCTCACGAAGACTTCCCAGCATTTTGGTTTTGTCTCTTTCATCGCGTCTTTGAAATTCTGCCTGTTCTTATTGTAGCTTTCGAGGAGGAAACTCCTGTCTGCTGCCACCATGCTTCGTTGATACGTTCTCCTCGCTTTTCTCATGTTTAATCGTAGTTTCTGAAGTTTTTCTGTCCATATTTTGTCAGCGGGATCTACCATCTTTTTTAGTGGTATCGCCCGTATCATGGCACTTTGTATTGCAGATGTCAGCTCTCTTGCAGTTTTGTCTACATCGAAGTGGTTTTCTGGCAAATCCGGTGGAGTGAACACATTCCGTAATTTTTCCCATGCAGCTTTATTGATGTTATATGCTGTTTTAATGTTTCCGTTACCACTGCTTTCTTCTGTCTGCGTTCTGCCCAATTCATAGACAATCAAATTGTGATCACTTTTTGTCATGTTTTCAAGTACTCTCCAACCCCAACATATTTCCCGCATAAATGTTAGTAACTGTTATGTCAATATTTGTTCTTGTGCCAACACTGTTGCAGAAAGTTGGAGGGTTATGTGCTTGGTTTCTATTCTTTAGACCCAATTCGCTTAACAGTTCTTCTAGAAGTTTCCCTTTCCTGACAGTCTTCTTGCTGTGCCAAAGAGCAGACTTTGAATAGACGTCCGCTGCAATAACTAGTGGATAATTTCTCAGAGCTGCATCTGTCTGCCGTATTCTATCTAGGTATGGGAAGATCTCGTCACTGTACTGGAAATACATGCTTACTATTATGAAGCTTCCCCATGCTGCTCTTATCTTAGCACATACCATGTGTTCATCACATTACTGCGTAATTTTTTTAACCATTATCTGTTTATTTAAAACGATTATTGCTGCCATTGGGTTATTGCCCTCTGTGATTATTCGTGATGTTACAGGCATGTGCGGGATTTTACCTTGCCAGGAGTACGGTTCTTGTAGACAAATAATATCTGATCTCAATTCCTCAGCCATCTTTCTTATTTCATGTAGAACCATGGCATTTGCTTTAGTATTCAACTGAGAAACTTTTAACACAGAATTTACGGGTGTCTTGAATGAACATTTCACTGGGGCCAAGGTAGTCTTGTATCTAACAGAATACGTCCATGGGTCATGACAGACTGCTTGTATGTTTCCTCAGGATCAAATATTTCTCCTCTTCTCGAGAAAATCTTGTCAACTAGTGTTAGGAGCTGAGATGGATCTGTTGGAAGATTTAGTGATCTCAGTTGTGTTCTGTCAATTGCCGAAGGTTGTGGGAACGTTATGTTTTTACCGCCAGGAGGGCAAGTGTAAGTGTATGCACTTCTTCGAGTCTAGTTAGCCGAAGTGTATCTTCAAAATCGGCGTACAATACCGCTAGATCTGCAGTAATGGCATTTGGTTGACAAAGTTCTGGTGTTTTATTTGGTTGGTACACATACTTGGTTTGCGAATATGGTATTCATTTTCTTTTGAATATCCGAGCCCACCGCCTCTAACAAAACGCTGGCAATAAGACGAGTCAGAGGTGGAGGAAATTTCGTCTAATTGCTCGTCTATTAACAGCTGCCGATCTGTTTGCACGCTGGCGCTTACCATCATTTTCTGCATTTCCATCGCCTACTTCTTCCTAAATGTTTCAGCTCTTACAGCATTTATTCGTCTACGAGATGGGGGATTGCCTCTCTTCTCTTGATTTTTCATTTAAACTTTTCCAACTGCTATTTCAACTGCTCTGTATATCAGGTCTACTATATTCCCCATCATTTCTTGATCTATTCTGCAACTGGATTGTAGACTAGCCATAATCTATTCTGTTGACTAGGCGTTGCAGTAGCAGTTAATACGTGGGACAATCCTTTCCTTTGTTTTTGCATGACTTACCTCTTGTCTGGCATAGGATGTACGTTTGAGGCATCGACTTCTTATCACACTGATCACCCTTGTGATTGTTCTGACCACAATGACTACAAGTCTCTATATCCATTTGGCAGTGTTTACTCACATGTTCGAGGTCTCTGTACTTGACACAAGTTGGTACCACGGTGTAATATTTGCAGTTGATTGCACTGAATTCCACATAAATTTTATGTTGCTCTAGTAATAATTTGCGCATAGCTGGGCTTAATTCTATAACGTGATGAACGGTAGGCTTTTCACGGGGTCCTGTTTTAAATTTTAGGGCAGAAGCCGCTTGCGAACTCCTCATTTGATAATTTAACTTCAAAATTTTGCTGATATACTTTGTCTACTAGATCATTTATTTCCAGATGTTTTGGTACATCACATAAAATTACCAATGGTCTCCTTTTTCTTGGAAGCTCGCATTTTAGGGACTCATTTAATTCTTTGTGTTCCATCAATTTTTTGACATCCTCTTTAGTTTCTGCATCGATAATTACTGAGTTATTGGTACTCCTTATTTTATTAATTTTTATTTTGTCATTTGATGGTTTGATTATTTTGGTAATCTGTTACACAATTACTTTTGGGTTTTCGCCACATCTTGAACTCACGAAAAGAGAACTTGTTTTCGCGGGTGTGAGTCTATTTTTTGTTCAGCTAGTTGGCTTACTGGCCGCTACAGCATAGCTTGGCCTAGAAGTTATGTTTCCATTTGACTTAAGTTCCTCAATTGTTTTATTTAGTCTCTCTACTTCTTTGTTTAATTCTGAGTTTTTTCCTTCTATGAAAGAAACCGCAACCACCCAACTGGCAAGCTTTTCTTTAATTTCACGGAGTAGCGTTTCAATCAATTTTTTGCCCAAGTTTTCGTTTAAATAGCCGACCAGATTTTCATATTTCTCAGCTAGAATTGGAGTCTCATTGGTTTTATTTGCACTTGAGGAAGCCGCTGTCATGGTTTTGCAAGCAACTTTTACTTACGTTGCAGCTGTTGGACACCGCTGAGCTGTCAACATGCTGACGTCACGTGGCGGTGACTGCCACAACCAATCGCAAACCAAATAATTGTTCACAGAGCCAGTGTTAGATTGGCTACTATTGATCCACTTTCACACATACTCACCAAAACACTAATTTTCCACCGTCGCGTCTTTTGAGAGTTCTTCGTATCGTTTTTCCCGATCAAAATGAACTAAACTTCGAGAGCGAAGCGCTACGCGACTGCTTGTGTGGCACTCCCACTCGGTTCCCATTTTTTTTTTAAATTAGATTCGACACCACATATTAGGTCTGTGAAATCCTATGAATTAGACTAAACGTTGCTAGGAGAAAACTTCTAATAGGATCTTTCTATCGGCCACCAGATGCAGATTTAAGTATTGCTGAGACCTTAAGGAATAATGTAATTAATATTGCTAGCCAGGTTTTCGGATCATGCAATAATACTAGGAGGTGACTTCATCTTTCCGTATATCGACTGGACTAATTGCGTCCACGTTACTGGTGGCTGGGATAAAATATCCTGTGAAATTATTCTTCACATTTTCTCAGATCTTCATCTTGAGCAGTTCGTCATTCAAACAACACGGTGCCAAACCGGTAACGAACACATTTTAGATATTCTCGTTACAAATAGGCCTGAATTATTCATGGACATCTCTACCACCACGGGAATAAATGATCATAAAGCTGTAATTACAACAGAAAAAAAGAAAGGATCGTTTACAGGTTTGAAAAGGCCCCAAAGGAGTGTTTAAGAACGTTTTAGAGGGATAATTACCTTACCTTTATAGAAACAAGAGACTCAGTTAAAGAGATCTGGCTTCAATTCATGTGTATAGTCAGGAAAGTTATGGACTTACATATACCGAAAAGGACAATCAGGGATGGGAACGATCCCCCGTGCAATACACGTGAAGTTAAAAGGTTACTTAAAAAGCAATGGAAGATACATACACGCTCAAGGACGATGTATAGGAGTGATTCAGAAATGTTTGGCGAGACAAGAGGACATGGTAAGAATAAGATGCGCGAGGCGTTTAATAACTTTCGTTTCAATTCACTTTCCAGGAGAATCAACGAAAACCCAAAGAAATTTTGGTCGTATGTAAAAAAATGTAGTGGTAGTGACAACAATATGCCAGTTCTACTAAAAGACAGTCGAGAAGTTGATCGCAACCACGACAAGGCTACTGCTTTAACATCGAATTTAAAAAATCTTTCAGTGCGAATACATGGGGAGCATTCCCGCTTTTCCACGGTGTGTAGAATTTGAGATGGATCCAGTACAAGTTGATAGTTGATGTTTTATAAAGCAATTAAAGCTCCTGAAGTGGGGGAAAGCGCCTGGTCCAGGTGGTATACAAGTAAGAGTATTTTCGGAATACGTGGAAGAAATAGAACCACTTCTGCAGATACATTTCGTAAATCTTTAGAAGTTAGAAAAGTACCTTCTGACTGGAAAATAGTGCAGGTGATTCCTGTTTTCAAGAAAGGAGATCGGAGAGATCCTAGGAATTTTCGACCCATATCTCTTACATCTGTTTGCAGTACAACTATGGAGTATGTCATATGGTCTAACTTTTTGAAGTTACTTAATGGAAAGGAGTTAATTACAGCAAACCAACACGGATATCGGAAGAACAGATCGTCTGAAACGCAACTGGCCCTATTTTCGAATGACGTAATGAAAGTTATCGATACAAGTTCATAAGTTGATGCAATTTTCTTGAATTTTCAGCAAGCTTTTGACTCTGTACCACACAACCGATTTTTTGCGAAGATTCGAGCATACGGTGTATCGGATCAGATTTTCGAATGGATACGCGGTATTCTAACCGGTCGGTCACAGTATGCCGTTGTTGACGGGGAAGCCTCTTCTAAGCTAGATGTTACTTTGGGCGTTCCGCAAGGAAATGTAATAGGACCACTTCTTTTCCTAATTTTTATAAACGATCTCGGTGACAACGTTAATTGCAGGATGCGATTGTTTTCTGATGATGCACTTATCTATAGGGAAATGAGGTGCTCTGTCAATTACTTAGAAATTCAGCGCGTTCTGGATGTTTTTTTTTTTTTTTTTTTTTTTTTTTTTTGTAACAGTTTAACGTCCCTTTTTAACAACGTGGTCTTTAGAGACGGGAAAGGATGGGGGCAAGGAATGGGAAGGAATTCGGCCATGGCCTTTTTGAAGGAAGCATCCCGGCATTCACCTGGAGTGATTTGGGGAAACCATGGAAAACCCAAATCTGGATGCCCGGACGGGGATTCGAACCGCCGTCCTCCCGAATGCGAGGCCAGAACGCTATCCGTTACATTCTGGATGTTATTTAGGAATGGTGCCATAAATGGCAGCTTATACTTTACAGCAAAAAGTGCAAGGCAATAAAAGACCCAGTTTGCACACGAGTACAAAGTTAACAATTCAATTGTTGACACTGTGGATTCCCTGAAGAATCTAGGCGTAACAGTACAAAGCAACATGAAATGGGACAGGAGGGATAAGATTATAGAAATAAGAAGCCGTACTGATACTTTTATGTATTCATTCTTTCCTCGTTCTGTTCGGGATTGGAATGCACAGAATTAGGATTGTTGCTTACCACCCTCATCCACCCACAATATTTGTGAATTGGAGAGTATAGATATGGATGTAGATCTCTACTAATACCAAGAATCATTGCGTCGTAAGATTGGCTAAGTGGATGGACTGAAGCTGATTCCGAGATTTTATCGTCATTGGTTCCACATTATAGGACCCACTAATCAAACTAAAATGGTATACTTTCGTCAAGTAGAGGCACTTCCTAGCACAACAGAGCTAAATTTATTTCTTTTCAGTAGTTCCTACTTGGTTTTGATGCAAATAAAATTTTATATTTTACTCTCAGTGAATTCTTTGTCTATTTTCAGTGAATTATATGACAACTTTTATGCATCATTCAGCAGGAATTATCTAATTACTTTAATCTTGTAGGATAAGAGACAGATTATCCTAGAATGACATTACACGTTTTAATGTGTAATATATCTTTGAATTTTGGAGTTTCTTAGCAAGGGCCAGTTTGTTTTATTCTTGGAGAGTTTCCATAGCAACTTTTAACGAGTGAATGGCCTAGGTTGGTTGACATATAAGCAGAACTTGTAAATCAGAAGCCCGATTTTGTAATTAACGTGCTGTCGTGTTGGAGTTCATTAAAACTGATTTAAACTGTGCAAAGTTTATGACTATCATTTACATTTACTTAGTCTCATTACACGTTCAGTAAAAATAAAATAAATAGCGCCAACCTCAGCTAAAACTACAAATTAATTAAGAATCATAAAAGCACGGGAAATATAACTAGAATCTCTCGGCAATACAACAGTCTGTAGTTGGATTCCTTCAAGGCGTAAATGACTTTGAAACAGTATCATAAAGGAGGAGTGTCCCATAAGATAGTAACAGGACAATTTGGGAGCTGTTTACACAAAATTCAGCACCAAATTCAGGAGAGCTAGTGGCACCATCCGTTTTAGTTAAAGTCGTTGACAGTTAGCTGACAGTCGTCTTTCACTTATCAAATATGTGGAGCAGGTACATGTAATCTGCCAGTGATTTTAGTTGCATCACATGCAAAAGAAAAAGCAACCGTTTTGCTTTTATTTTCAATCGGATTTTAATCTAGGTATTACATTATGTTACATCATAATCTGAAGATTTTGTTGAGGAGAGTAACAAAGCTTTAGCTATAGCAGAAGTCTGTTATTGACAACGTCAGAATGCTGTAAGTTTTCTACAGCAGATCGGCCCAAGATGATTCGTCCCCACTTTGCGAATGGTGAGTAATCTCCGGCGGAAACATCCATTCAGCGGTATTGAAGCAATTTCTTTCTTTCTTTTTTTAATTTTTTAATTTTTTTAAATTTTTTTTTTTAACTGTATTGATATTTTGATGGGATCCAGAAAATTTCTAATAGTCACACTGACTTGTAGAAGACGGCTTTTTTCCTGAAAGACCAGAAAGGTAGCTAAAAGTCTTCCATATCGTTTGAAGCCCTTACCTTCAGGTAAACATTTGTCTTTATGAACAGAATGGCGGTAATAGATGGAAATGACTCAAGTGAGCCTTAGTTTTGTTCCAGGCCCTTTCAACCCAAATGTCCATCGGGTCATTTTAAATTCAATTAAGGGCTTGTTGTTCGAGATTTGAAGTAATGCTTTAATTTTAAGATATGGGCCACGGTACTAACGATTTAAAATGATGGATGGATGTAGTGAACTCGAGTTATTGTGAGAAACAAAAGTTACCTTACATTAACATGGGGACTGGACACAATAAAATCATGGACTAGGAATCACTGAAAATAAAATATTGCAGTGAGCTACGATCATGTCGTTAGAGAATTAACTGATTATCGCCTCATTAAGGAAGTTCTATAGCTAGCTCGAAAAGCACTACTCTACTTGCAGTCCGACGTCGTCAAATGGCTTACCTGGTGTCTACATCATCTCAGAAAAGAAGGAGCATAGTGCGAATGTGAGAGATGGAGCAGAATTTCACAGCCGTATCTATCAGCTTGCACAGCGAATCCTTCCCTGGAATAGGGGTGTGCATTGTTTGAAAGGGGACTGATGCTTTTGCATGTCACACCACGTCGTTTTCTTTCACCGTCTCTATCGTTTTCTGCAGAAGGGTGCAGCAGTAATCTTTGGTGAGGGTCTGCGGCGACAATGGCGCAAAACGGATGGCGTATCCAACATTCTGCAAGTTAGTCTTTTATTTTCTGTAGGGGATCAGGATCTTATGGCACAAAGAATCTCCTTTTATTCTGCACCAACAAAATCAACGTCTGGTGAGAATTTGCGGAACGAGATTGTTTAAAAGAAGAGGTAAATAAGCGTCAATCCCATCTTGCGGAATCTTTAGTCAAGAACATTTAATGACAAATAAGTTTCTGAGTTCCTTGACTGCTACCTTACAGTTTCTATGGATTTTTTGACTGCCTGTCCCCAACACTTGTGCAGATTTTAAAGCGTTACGACACCTTTCGTGTTCACGTAAACCGAATTCTAGCTTGATGTGAACGGTGAAGTTATTCGTGTGAAATCTGAAGTATGATTCCGATTTTCTCTATTTACAGACATCGAACTGACGTGTGCATATAGCCTTTAACACTTAAGCATAATTGTGCAACACGCTGCTTTTTATGAAAGTGAGCAATCCATAATGGTTTAGTGTAACCCACTAACTGACCTATTATTTATTTGAAGATGTACAACGTTCTACCCCATTCTGTATACATAAAAAATTACTAAAATGGTATTAGGTAAGCAATAAAAACTAAAAAACTGTATTTCTAACCTATTTACGAAATACTTCAAATCTATCTCTAGTATCCTTTTATAGAGATACTAGCAGTTACCCGCGACATCGTACGCGTGAACTTAGAATTTTATTGCTAGAATTGAATATAGAAATCTGAGAGTTACCTAAGATACGTCCCAAACAACACAGAGTCGGCATAATATGACGGCAACGTCATCGATATACCATTCTACCGTTGAACCTGTCTCATGTTTAAAGCTGTTATTCATACCGGTAAAAAGTATCCTATTTCCTTCCTAAAGATATAAAGTAATTCCTTGTCATCGGTGTACACATATAGTCGTCAAAATGTAGAAACTTACTTTCGCATATTTAACATTATTAGTTGAGATCACACAAAAACTGCCTGTGGAACCAGTATACCGTGAATAAAGTAAAACGTTTAAGACACTCTTCTACCACCTACGATTTGCTACGCATTCCAGCCCTGAACTTACGGGACCTAAATTTTCAACATGGTATCCTTACTACAAAATCCTAGGCTTGGCTCAAACTATGAAAAACAATTCTTAAAAATTTTTGCTTCCAACGGAGTTTGTACCCGAAGCCTCACGGCAAATTTCTTAACAAGCACCTTGCGTGGTGGTGTAACGGATAGCGTTCTGGCCTTGAATTCGAGAGGACGGCGGTTCGAATCCCCGTCCAGGAATCCAGATTTTGGTTTTCCATGGTTTCCCAGATCACTCCAGGCAAATGCCGGAATGCTTCCTTCAAAAGGCCATGGCCGAATTCCTTCCCATTCCTTGCCCCCCCCCCCCCACTCCCCATCCTTTCCCGTCTCTAAAGACCTCGCTGTTGAGAGACGTAAAAAAATAAAAAAATCTTAACAAGCGAGCACCTTTTCCACTACGCTACCAGACTGCATTGTCGATTCAAATTACAGAGACGTAGAGATATTATGCGTCTGTCTGTCACAGTTCAGATAGTTTTCATAATTCAATGACAATATGTATTATCTATACAGAAAATAGTATCCTTTGTCCGTGCTAATGTTAAATGGCATTTCCTTCTCAAATTTCATCATGATCGGATTAGCCGTTTAGCCCATGAAACGTAACAAACAGACAGAGAGACAGAGTTACTTTCGCATTTATAATATTAGTTAAGATACTTACTATCTCTGTCATCCAGATATAGTCAATACTTAATTTCTTATACCCACAAACATATTCTGTATCCCAACCATATAAATATACGGTGAGATTAACAGTTCGTTTGAGTAGGTCTACCTCCTAGTATTACATTGCTGTCTCAAAGCGGTGTAAACCTCGTTGTAAAAATAAGACGAAGAAGAATATCTTTTCCTTTTACTGGAGTGGGCTTATACAGACAATGAATGACTTTACTTGCCTTCGCCCAGCTAATAGGCTTCCTTCACTTTACCTTATTAACTTTCAAGGGTACCAGCTTGTGCTGCTGATTCTGTTTGACTTAATGTTAATAATATTCCTGCCTTATGAGTTTCACTGCAGGATGATTAGAAATCTCTTAACCTGGCTCACTACTGATTAAGTTGAAAAAAAAAATTGGACCTGTCATGCGGTCGTTCTTTCGGCTGGTGCAGGTTAACTACGATTATGCATGATTATTGGCAGGATACAAAAATTTCTAACTCGTAGAGACCTTCATTTTATTTAATACTTTATTGCATTTAATTATCGTGCATTCTATTATTATTTTCTTATTTATCATTAGGAGAATAGTTACAATTCTTCATACTATCGTATTCATGCATTTCATTAATAACTCGGACCATTCTCATTAATTGTTTACTTAATAAGAGTCACTGTCCGTTGTACAGTATGTCACGATACAACATGTATGAAATTAAATTTCTAGAGCCGAGTAGTTACATTTGATGGGATATCTTGTTTTTCAGTATCCTATTTATCATGATGGATTCCATGTGCACTTTTGCCCTCCAATAATAGAAACATGAAGACAATGAGCTATCATGTTTTGTCCATCATGCAGTTTACTGACATCTACTGATCTCTGGAACACCAGTTGAAATATTTAGAGGATCAGTGATTTTTTTTTTTTTTGCTGTCGTCAGTCTTTCGACTGGTTTGAAGCAATCCTCCATCCTATCCTATCCTATGCTAACCTCTTTATTTCTACATACCCCTTACAGCCCACGTCCTCAATTAACTGTTTCATATATTCTAATCTCTGTCTTCCTCTACAGTTCTTACCTTCGACTGTTCCCTCCACCAACAAATTAACCAGTCCAGCATGTCTCAAAATATGACCTACCAGCCTGTCTCTTCTTTCCGTAAGCTTCTTCCACTGACTTCTTTCCTCACCCATCATTTCCAAAACTCGTTCAATTCTTACTTTGTCTGTCCACTTAATTTTCAGCATTCTTCTGTAGCACCACATTTCAAATGCTTCAATTTTCTTTCTTTCCGGTATTCCTAAAGTCCATGTTTCGCTACCATAAAGTGCTGTGCTCCACACAAAGAGTTTTAAAAAGTTCTTTCTAATTCCTAGATCAATATTTGAAACTAAAAGGTTTCTCTTTTTCATGAAGGCTCTTTTTGCTAGTGCTATTCTGCTTTTAACATCATTCCTGCTTCGGCCATCGGTTGTAATTTTGCTTCCCAAGTAACAGAACTCACTCACTTCTCCTATTGCATCCGATCCTATTTTTATATTTAATCTGCTACTATTGGTATCATTTCTGCTACATTTCATCACTTTTGTCTTACTTTGATTTATATTCAGTCCAAAATCTTCCTTCAGTATTTTGTTCATGCCATTCAATAACTTCTAAATATCTCCAACCCTAACAAGACAATGTCATCAGCAAATCGTAGCTTACTGATTTTTTTCTCCCTGAAAACTAATGCCACATGGAAATTTTTCTTTTGCTTTCTTCATTGCTTCTTCTACATACAAGTTGAATATTAACGGGGCTAGACTACAACCTCGTCTCACACCCTTTTTAACTGATGCATGTCTCTCGTGATTCTTTATTTTTATTATAGCCACTTGATTCTTATATAGTTTATAGAGTATTCTTCTATCTCGATATTTTAGACCTGACTTCTTTAAAATTTTGAACATCTTGTCCCACCCAACATACATTGATTAAATTGCATTATATAATAACTTCTTCCTAGTATTTAATTCGTTACTATCATTACGCTGTACCCTCTTACAACCACAGACTGCATGCCTAAAACAGTTGCTATATATCCAAGTGATTTTATAGCCTGAAGTTCCTTTGAAAGCACGAAACAACTTTTTTTCTCAGTCCCCATAGTTATTTGCTGCAAAAGGGATTTAATAGTTTTAACAATGTGGAAGCAAAATTTATTTAATATTCAAAAGCATTCGGGAGGACGGCGGTTCGAATCCCCGTTCGGGCATCCAGATTTGGGTTTTCCATGGTTTCCCCACATCACTCCAGGTGAATGAAGGGATGCTTCATTCAAAAGGCTATGGCCGAATTCCTTCCCGTTCCTTGCCCCCATCCTTTCCCGTCTCTAAAGACCTCGCTGTTAACAGACGTTAAGCAGTTACAAAAAAATAAAAAATAAAAAAAATAATAAAAAAAATTCAAAACATAACTTTTTCTTTTATTTAAAGTAATACATATTTACGTGAGGCAAATTTGGTTCTTTCGCGAGCAGTGATAAATTAAATGAATACTATTACTTGATTTGCTTATGGGATTTTACAGTGTGTACATTATGGTGTGTAATAAATATTTGTCCGTGCAGATAATAAAGCTGTATACGCTTTGTGAATATAGTTATTTGTAGTCATAATGTCTGAAAGATTTTTATATATTTACTGGAAATATCAGGTACTATTCGATTATTATTCTTATATTAACTATCGTTTCTCTCATGCCAGAGTTCTAACATCATTGTAGAAATAAGGCATAGGAAGTTATCAACATTAAAAGTGTATCAATTTCTGATATTTCTGCAAAATATTAAGAATATCTTTAACACACTTCTGTACTATTCTACGAAACGGCGCCGCAGCATAAGAAGCAAAAACTGTTTAAAACAGTTTTTTCAGCTTATTGTTAACGTCCATTTTTCGAATAATTTGAAGTAATAATGAAGCTGTTGCGAAAGACGTATTCAGACGGTCAGAAATTCTTTCTAGATTATCTACTATAAAAAATGATATTATAAACATAATTAACACACTGGACAGTAATATTAAGTTGTTTTGTACTTTCTCCGGTAGTTGGTAAAATATACTGTAAGATTAGTTAGTATGAACTTCTCGTAGTGTTTTAACCTGGTTGGTTTTCTCGCAAATAAATCTTTAATTTCAAATACCTTAGCGGGAAATTATTTATTACAAATGTGATTTAACAAAAAAAATTGTAATAACTCTAATTCTATAAACTAAGTATAAAGTTAAATATTTTATTTGAAATCATAGATAAACCCAGAAAATTCTCTTGTTACCGTTATGCAGCAGAAATTATGTATAATGTGTTTTAATTCAAGTCTCTACGCGAACTGTAAATGAATTGCAAGTAGATGCTTGTTGGCAGCTGTCAATAGCACGCTAGTAGTCATGTCCCCTGCAGATCTCACGCTACTCCATGCTTGCTGACATATCTAACAAAATTTTCGATAGGTTATTTCAAGCTTATCGAATAATAATGTTTTATTACGATACATTAATTTAACAGCATGAATCCCTTTTCCTTATTTCTATTGTATTTTATTTGCAACTTGTTAACGTATTACACGAAAGAATATATACTTGTCAATATTGATATGAAGATGTAATTTTTCTGCTTGAAATTGAATTATTATTCAATGTCAGGAAATTGATAATGTTAACATCTTCACATGGAAATGTTTTCATAATATCAGTTGGCTTTTATGTGTGTTACTTCACGTATTGTCATTACGATTGCAGACAGTTCTTTATCAATTCCATTAAAATGTTAATGATATCAAGTTATCACCAGTTTCTTCAATAAATCTCTCAGGCCATATTTCAGATCATTCGAGTACACGTATTTTGTTTATTATTTTTTTTATATTAAAATATTTAGTTCAGTTTCACACTAGCAGAAATAATTGCAATTTTTTCACTATACCATTTACCTGTAATCCATCTTTAATTATATATCATAGAACCAATGCCGTATGGAAAGCAAATATGCAATTCTTTACAGATCACCGTAACTCTCTTCCAGCGGTATTATTACAGTTTTTACATCTACTGGTGCTCTATTTAGAACTTTTTAACAGCGATGTAAGTTTCTTAATATTTTAGGTGTATTTTAGTTTTACTGAATTCTCTTTTCATGATACTTTTTATGTATTCTTTCCTTTACCACCGAAGTTTGTTCATCCGTTGCTTGTGTTTGGTTCTAATTATTGTTCTATACCCTGATATCTGATAGCTGTCTCTTTTATATTTATGCTCCCTATGTTGACCTTTCATTTTATTTATTTATAGTGTCTGTTCTGTCTGAATGAAAGACAGAACCTTAGTGACATGACACTATTCATCTGTTCGTATGGCACACAGCATAACAACGTCTGAAATCTTTAACTTAGAAATATTGTAACTAGGCAATACTTTACTTCCAAGACGATTATAATGTAAAATATCAAGGTGAATGTTTATACTGGGTCTTAAAAAACTTTCTTTATGCCTGTTAAACGAAAGATACCAACCTATCGATTCTAAAAATGTTTGGATATATTTTTTTTAATTCCTTAATTTGTATGAGTTTTTGCTGAAAACCATAAGAAACGTAATTTACCTTTAATTTCAGAAACTTAAGCTGCGATATTTTTCATAATTTATCGTAAGCGTCAGGAAGGTTACGGGTAGCATATAGCAATCTTTCTGGAATTCATAGTTTTTGTTAAATAACTGAATGAATAATTTTAACTAACTTGATTTTCGGTAAAAGCTATAAATATATAGTGAAAATACTTTTTCCAAATTTTTCAAAACATTTATGTTACCAACTATAAATTTTAAGTGATTTTCTTTTTGTTATGTATTCTATTTTATAGACAGTTTCTGGAAAAGAATAATGAAATCCATTTGAAAACCATTTTGTATTGACTTTTCTTTTTGATAAATTGGTTTAGTGAGCTCAATTTAATATCAAAAAATGTAGGGAATAATGAGCACATGATAATATCTTACACTTGACTGAGTTTCAAAAATTTGAATCCAGTTTATGTATTATTTTTTTCTGAAGGGATGTTTAAGTAATAGTATATTATACATTAATATTTATTTTTCTGCTATTCATGTCAATTCTGGCGTTTGACTTATTTCAAGTCCTCCCTGATGCTGCCTATGATACCTTCCTACTGCTGTTAACGCTAGTCTACCGACATTTAATATGCATTCGTATAATTCTGTTTCTATAATGAAAATTGTTGTAGCTATTTGACTCTGCTGTTCTGCAAGTATGAATGTTATTAGAAAATCTTGAGTGGTTTCTTGTGAAAAATTATTTCAACCTCAATCCATTATTTTTAAGTCATTTCTTCATCATAGATCGTGCTATTCCTGGTATTTCAATGTTTCATATCCTTTCTTGAAGTCTTTAAACAACATAGTTACACCATTGGTGAAGCTTCATATTATTGATATTCTTCTATTGATGGTATACTCTCTCCTGGTGTAGGTGCTGATATTGCGTGTAGTTGTTTGTAAATGTTCTCGATGTGAAGCTGTTCTCTCTTCTTGTGTTTTTAAATATTTTACCATTAATACAACTTATTACTTACTTTCATCACTCCCGTTACCAGTATATATATATGACTATGTATTTCTTCTGTTCTTGTTGGGTTTCTTATTGATGGTCTTACATGATTTACTTATCCTCATACTTCTCAACTTTTTCCATTTCGAACTCTTTTCCTGTTTCTTTTTTACGGCCGTTCATTATTTATCCGTCCGATACCGAGGGATATCTTTTTTTCTTGAAACCTAATATTTGATTTCCATTCGGTAGATGGTTGTACAAGCCTGTTGTCTTTCTGCTTTATCAGTCACGTTATTGACGGTGTTCCCTGTTTTAAGTTGAGCTACATGTATCAGTATTTTCGTAAATAAGTAGTAGTAGCTGAAATCAGTCACTTATCAACTTAAACACATTCCAACGAAAACTGAAAGCAAGAACTGTGTTTCATCAATTTCTTCGATTATTTTTCTAAGTGAAAAAAAAAAAATGAAGCCTCTATATTGAACCAAAATAATAATAATAATAATAATTCATGCTTCCCAGCTTATTTAAGAGTGGAAAGTTCACAATTTCTCTGAAGGATCGATATTATTTGAACAGAAGTAATTCATATTTTTATACAAAAATAAGATACTTCTGCATTGCATTTGTCACTGCTTCCTTTGAACTGCCCCTTATTTTGTTTGCCGTTTTTTTGTTTTTTAAAAATGATATGGTCCAACCTGAAGCAGTAAACGTGGTAGATGAATTAACAACAAAAAAAACCGATGCTGCGCAACATTTCAGTTTCTTAGAACAATTTTATGATTTCTGACAGGTAATCATCATTTAGATCTTCTATAAGGGTGATAGAAACTCTAATCTAGCACTCAGTGTACTTAATCTGTAGCCAAACGTAATATGTAACGCCATTACGAACGCCATTTATATTTTACTGGAAGAAAAATTACTCAGAAAAAAACTTGTACAGTCACGTATTTCGCATTCACAAAGTTTCTTGCTTAAAAGGAAATTTATACAGAAAATACAACTTGATAAGACTGAATCTGCTACAAAAATCTACAATGTACTTCGATGTGCTTCATTATATAGAATAATTTATCAGTTTACTTTCGGTTGTACACAGTCGTGAAATGGTATCGAGTAGAAGTCTTTTTCGAGGTGTACTACAGTATACCGCCAATCTTGGCATGAACCGTATTGGTGAAGAGTTGGATGCTGTTAGTTGACCTTTAACGCTAAGTATTGCACAGATTCACGATTAACCGTGTTCACAACCAACGAGACCCAGTTTTCCCCAGAATCACTCTCTTGCATTCTCGCGGTCGTTTCCATTGATCCCTCTCCCACTACAATGCCGCGACCGATTTAACAGTAAGGTATTATGTATTCTGTGGCGTCAGTTTGGAAAAATGACTTAGCGATCGATTTTCAACACTTTTGCTCAGAGAGTTGTAAATATGATTCTTCTCCGGTAAGAAAACCAATGCCTTCACGCGTTTTCATGGATTTTGTGTGAAGTCTCTTCAAAACGTGTGTGGTCTTTCGCCGACATGAATACAGTAACTCACTGTTTCTGAAAGCCTACTCTCCTAAAAATGACCCAAGTCCTTCTATTGAATCGCCATCAAGTCTCTCCAATATTGGAATTGTAGTATGCTGATCGCTAAAACTTAGGATTGAGCTATAATTTTATGAGTGTTATAATTCAAGTAATCAATTGACTGTCGTGATTACGGGCATATATATTTTTTTTTTTCTTGATGTTTTACGCCTCGTCAATGTCGAGGTCATTTGATGCGGTAAAGGACCGGAGACAAGGAACGGGAATGAATTCGGCCATGGCCTTTTGAAGGAACCATTCCGGCATTCGCCAGGAGTGAGAAAGCAAAGAAAACACTAATCAGGATGCCCGGACGGATATTCGAACCCACGTCCTCCCGAATGCCAGGCAAGAGCATTACCACTTTAAAAGTGATCTCATTTCCCCCTCTTGTACTGGTGAATCGAACCTATATAATTATATCAGTTTGTTTTAACTGTTCATTCAGAATAGTCGTTGAAATTCAAAATTTTCAGCCACGCCGTCGCTGCAAATGGAACGGAACGCAGTATAGCAGTGAAAAAGTGTTCGGCATGAATCGAAGACCCTTTCTAATGACTGAGGTCCCTGTAAACTTGAAGCAATTTTGTTTCTACGTCAGTTTCCAGTATGAAATGTGAGCAGTGACCTGCGTGAATAGTCTGCACAATTATTCACCAGATCTTGTCACTTCAATGAAACCGGTGATTTATAAAACAAATACGAGTATAAAATATTTCACTCAGTACTCACAAGTGTCTGAATTTATTCATATAGCAACTATTTCCATTCTGTTGGGAAATACATCGGTAGAACAGTGACGCTATAGCAGCAAGCTAAATTGGAAACTGTGAGAAATCTTCATGAGTATATCGCGGAATATTGTTTCAAAGCACTACGTTATCACTGCATACCCTGCATTCATATTCAGGGACTGATATTTTGTGCAGGTTGACAGGAAACCAATTGCTGTACAGTACATCACCTGACGAGACTTAGGAGAACGCATCTGAATCACTGACTTCTTTTCATAAAATCTATACTAGATACAATGTAGAAATGTTTTGTCTGTACATGAAATTTATTTCAAAAACAGTAACTCTAAGGTACACCATAATGATATTGATGTCAAAACCATAAAACATGGAAGTTTTGTCTGTCTGTTAGTGCATTACGCAAAAAATATTGGATGGATTTAAATAAACTGCACATAGTGGTAACTTATATCAACAGTCAGGATATATCCTGTCATGTTACAGTGATCCAGAATGAAAAACCGTAAATTTTGAAATATTTGTTTATCTGCCCTTGCATCGCGCAAAAATCAATGAATGGCTTTTCATGAATTGCACATAATGACAGCTTAAATGTCTTTTATAACATATAGGACACTCCGTATCCGGATTAGTAGTATATTTTGTCCATCATACAAAGGCCAAACCGAAAATTTGGTAATATTTGTATGTGTGTCCAAGGACCAAACAAAAACCCACCATTTCAACATAATTGTACATATTGAGAGCTTATGTTATGTTATTGATAGCTTAGAGGTTATATTATGTTTCAACTTGACATTGATATACTGAGGAATAAAAGAAGGGTCTCGTGATTTAATTGCTCCGCAACAGAATCTATCGATTTCATACTGTCTGGCGGAAACCTTCATGAAGTCGAAACGTTTATATCGACTGAATATAAAAAAGTCCAATACATCATGCCAGCAGTGCTGTAACAGTTATGGGCACATCTAGTAAGTATCTGTAAATATTTTGTACAGTCTTTGTATCTTTGTAAATTATGTTGGCTTTACCTATAACTTTTTATTGATTTGTACCCTAGATACTGAATCAGTACAATTGTTATTTAATTAGTGAAGTATAATCCCGACGTATCGTATTCATTTATTCGGGTGTTGAGCTGTGTGTGCTGGTGGTTTAATTGTAACAATATTTCGCCAAAAGCTTCCGGAAATGTTCTACGGCAAATTGCAGTTTGTTCGTGAACAAATACATAGTGTATATGGCTTGTTTGTTTTCGTTGAAAACCTAAACATTTTTTCACAAATAAACAGAAATTTCCCCCAGAAGATGTCAGGTGGCTTGGGGTGAAATGTTGGAGTAATTAAACAATTAGAAAACGCAGCTCAACACAGGTATAGGTTACTTTGTTTCTATTTTCAAACCACGCAAAATTAGTTTCAAATGTTAGGTAGTTAACAGTTATAATTTAGAAGGCGAAGACAAACCAACTGAGAGCTTCTGCGTAATATATCTGGGAATATTTCACAGAAAATATACACAATGTAAGGTCCGCGTTTTTACATTTACAAAACTCCATACTCTTTCCGCTCGAGATAATAAATATTTATTTTCTGGTCACATTTGGAACTAAGGTTAAAATTATTGTACCATGTATAATAATAAAATTGTATTTAAAAGTTTGGTTACACTTTAATAAGGATATATACAACTACGCTAATACCTTAACTAATTAAGCCAAATGGTTCTTGAATCCTCCCAAAGGAAGCATAAGCCATTGTTTCAGAGGTAGGACGTCCAGTTCATTTGCTCTAGGACGAACAACTAAATGTGGTTTACGAACTACGCACCTGAAAGAACTACAAAAAATTGTATGAAGGCATTGAACGTTATCATTAGAATATATTTCTGATACATTAAGAATAAATATCATAATCGAGTTATTGCATCGTGAAATTAAGTTCAATTCATATAGGATAATTTATTGTCTGGTATTGTTGTAATACACAGACGAAGTGAGTGGACAAGTGAGAAAACAAAGGAAGTGTGATTTAGTGCTGTGAACAGCCGTTGGGGGTTAAGGGCTGACGTAAATCCACTTAGGTACGAGTATGTAGATACGCATTCTGTGAAACCAGCGTGACATACGCTTCAGTCAGGTAGGTGATGGTCTCACTCGTGGGAAACAGGCGACAGCGAAATGGGAGGCTTAAACACTCTGCATGTTGTTTTTTGCCGGCCGCTGTTGGACAGCCTGCCCGCAGAGAGAAAGCTGATTGTACCATCACAGACAGCTGTCACATTTCACAGCTTGTGCACTCCTGTGTTCAGATTGATCCTGCTTTGGTCTAAATCCCCACAGAGCTTTGTTTGTAGCATCGTTACTTGACCCAGGATTGCTGTCATTCAGATACGCTATAGTCTATGATTCAGTTAAAAACAATTTTTTTAAAAAATATCTTAACCATGTGTAATTTATTAACCGAACTAGTGAGTGAGTGGTAACGCTCTGAACTCGCACTTGGGAGGACGCGGTTTCAATTCCCCTTCCGGTTATCCAGATTTGGGTTTTCCGTGGTTTACCCAAATCACTCCAAACGAATGTTGGGATGGTCCCTTTAGAGGGACATTGCCGATTTCCTTACAGATCCTTGCCCCCAGACCTTTCCCGCCTCTAATGACCTCGACGTCTTCGAGGCGTAAAAGTACCAGCAGTAATTTAATTGCTTCATTCGGTGTTTTTTATAGTTGATGAACAATATAAATACAAAATACAAATCGCTTTCCTGCTCTTGGAGTTAAAAATCGTCACCGAGGTTTACCCCACCCGTTTATTCAATGGTATTGAGCTTAACGTGGAATCCTAACTAGAGAGTACTCCTGGCTTATATAAGCCACTAGCTCGTACCCGCGACTTCGTACGCGTGGATAAAGATTTTTTTTGCCATAATTAAATATAGAAAGTTGTTGGTAACGAAGGATTGGTCCCAAACTTTTCGAGTCGGAATAATATGAAAGGAAAGCTATCACTATATCATTGTACCGTCGAACCTGTCTCTTGAAGAGAATCAATTTCCAACATATTTCTGTCACCATTCGATAAGGTCTCAAAATTTCGTGACTACAACTGTTAATCATACTGGAAAAAAATATCCTGCTCCCTTCATACAGATTTCCTTTTGAAAGTCCATCACTCAAAACGTAACAAAAAGACAGAGACTTACTTCCGTATTTATAATAATATTACTGTGGTTCACACTCACACACTAACTGCGAACAATACCTGAGGGATCATTATAACGTAAAAAAGTGTACACCTACGACATTGCAAGACTACCTACGATTTGTCTCGCATTGCACCCCTAACTTTCTAATATCTACAGTTTAACATTCAATCCGAATAACCTACGGCCCAGGCCTGACTCTTACGATGAAAAACAATTTTTAAAAATCTTAGCCTCCACGGAGATTTGAACCGGAGACCACGACGTTCGAAACCAAGCGCTTTAACCACTGAGCTGCCAGTCCTCAAAGACTGTACAAAATATTTACAGATACTTACTAGATGTGCCCATAACTGTTACAGCACTGCTGGCATGATGTATTGGACTTTTTTATATTCAGTCGATATAAACGTTTCGACTTCATGAAGGTTTCCGCCAGACAGTATGAAATCGATAGATTCTGTTGCGGAGCAATTAAATCACGAGACCCTTCTTTTATTCCTCAGTATATCAATGTCAAGTTGAAACATAATATAACCTCTAAGCTATCAATAACATAATCAACGTGTCTGTCTATCGCCGTATTTCGAAGTTATGAGACAACATGTGTTATTTATACAGATAATTTTTCAACCAAATGTAGACAGTATTTTTCTCCTTGTTTCAAAGTATAAGTGTGCAAAGTTTCATCGAGATCGAATGAAAACTGTGGATTTGTATGAAGATCAAACAAACAAACAAACAAACATACATTCATCTTTATATATAAAGATTTATAGAAAGCAAATTACGCCTCACGTAAAGATCAAGTTAAAATCCAAAGTTTCTTCCAACCGATGCACTTAAATTCCTGACTAGACACTTGAATACCTAGCCACTGAGACACTATATGCCTTGAACCACAGTAGAATTTTGTTCAAGGAAATGTTAAAGCAAGCGTTCGAAATTGATATAACTTACTTAAGAATCAGATAAAACTGTATTTCCCCTTAATCGGTAAGATTACCTGGCCTATGCCGCTACAGGAAAGAAATATTCAACCAATCCAAATTCTTTTTCTTGGTTACCGGACGATATAATGGCATATATGTCTTACTGGTTGATATATTTTAGTGTTGATATTCCAGAATGGTGATAGAAATGCCATAAAGAGTCAAAAAGAATATTTCGAGGTAAGAAAAATTACAACGGCACATACTACATATCAAAAAGTAAGTGCCTAAATTAAGAAGCAACGCATGTTCGAATATACAACGGAACGGAACCAGTTGATATTCAGGTCGACGTTAGTTGGATCACTGGCCACCCAGATATAGACAAATATGGAATGGTTCGTTTAGAAAAGTCATACTCATATTCCTTCCCATTTCTCGTCCACAATCCATTAATGATTTTAATGACTTCGACGAGACCGGAAATATCCCCATCTGTTTTCGAAACGTGTAACCATGTTCTGTGTGTGGTAACTGTGTATTTTTGTTTGCATAACGTGTATTTTATGAGGCGGATATTCGAAACCGTTCCCGCATAAGTATGATGATTGCGGAAAATCGCCTGAAAACCGCAATCAGGACGGTGAGTATTCTGACCTCCCACTAGGGAGGACGCCGGTTCGAATCCCCGTCTTGGCATCCAGATTATAGTTTTCCATGGTTTCTCCAAATCAATCCAGGTGAATGCCAGGATGCTTCCTTCAAAAGGCCATCGCCTTCCAGTTCGTTGTCCCCAGTTCTAACCCGTCTCTAACGACCTTGATGTCGACGAGGCGTAAAATCAGAAGGAAAAAAAAAAGAGACGGCGGGCACGCGGGGGTCCAGCATTCAAACCTTGTCCCGTTGTACCTCCTCGGTCCAGTGTGGTGACCCTTGACGCGCGCAACAACACAGGTGAGAATCGGAATTAAAAATAATAACTGTAGAGAGAATTGAATAGAACGTTCTGAGTGTGTTTCCAATGCACCGGTTAGGTTTCAAGGCAGAAATTCCCTATATATTAGTTCTTGCAGCCCGACTATATACAAACAATGTTGAAAAACACCACGAATTAGTTAAATTCACTAACAATAATGATTATCCGTGTAGACATTTTTCTGTTATTATCAGTAGGCCCACGGTGTTCAAAATTAGACTTCGGTTTTTCTTTTTAATGTTGCAACACTGGTACCTACGAGATTGTCATGGAGCCTTACTCTGATGTCTGCAGAATTAGACTTCGGTTTTTCTTTTTAATGTTGCAACACTGGTACCTACGAGATTGTCATGGAGCCTTACTCTGATGTCTGCACTAATATGTATGTCTGTAACATATTGAAAATTCCATGAAAACTGCTGGGCACAGAAATTATTAGTACTGGTTTACAATTATTGTTTGCATATACAATTAGATTATGGTTTTATTAGACCAGATATTATGACAAACTAGATTCTCTCTTCACAACACTTTATTTTTGCTTGCATAGCTTCATTTTAAGCGCTTATATTTTGCTGCATGAAATTAGCTCAGACGCATGATGACAATTAGGAAACATTTTGTACAATTGCCCTTGTTTTTGCAGAATTAACAAACGCCTGGAGCAAACAGTATGTGTTGTGAACTTGTTATTCACCTCACAATACAAAAATTATTCAATACTCTAAATCGAAAGTAAAAACCCAACTCCACATACCGACACAACACATATCATAATCGGACCCAAAAATATCACAGCAGATAAAACTTTACACACACTTTTTCATTCTCAGCAGATAATAATTCAGCATAAAATACATACGTTTTCAAAATATTTCCTTGGTGGTAACACGAGTGAAAACCATTTTAATACAGCAATACATAAGCTTGTTAAATAACCAGATTTTTTATGAATTGTCTTTGTATAAAGAAATGTGTGAGAAAAAATACAGTGTTGTAGAAATTCTTGTGTGGAATACCTTCAAATCTGCAGTTGTTAATTACACTGTAGAAACTGGTACACCTTCCTAATATAGTGTAGGGGCACCGCAAGCACGCAGAAGTGCCGCAACACGGCGTGCCATGGACTCGACTAATGTCTGAAGTAGTGCTGGAGGGAATTAAAATCCATACATGCTGCAGAGCTGTCCATAAATCCGTAAGAGTACGAGGGGGTGGACTTCTTTGAACAGCACTCTGCAAGGCATCCCAGATATGCTCAATAATTTACATTTCTGGGCAGTTTGGTGGCCAGCAGAGGTATTCCTAGGGCCACTCTGTAGCAATTCCGGACGTGTGGGGCATCGCATTGCCCTACTAAAATTGCCCCAGTCCGTCGGAATGCACGATGGACATTAATGGATGGAGGTGACCGGCCAGGATGCGTACGTACGTGTCACCTGTCAGAGTCGTAAATAGACGTATCAGGGGTCCCATGTCACTCCAAATGAACACGCCCCACACCATTACAGAGCCTACACCAGCTTGAACAGTCCCCTGCTGACATACAGGGTCCATGAATTCATGAGGTTGTCTCCATACCCGTACACGTATCCGCTCGATACAATTTGAAACGAGACTCGTCACACCAGGTAACATGTTTTCAGTCATCAACAGTCCAACGTCAGTGTTCACGGGCCCAGGCGAGGCGTAAAGCTTTGTGTCGTGCACTCAGCAATGGTACACGGATGGGTCTTCGGCTCTGAAAGCCCATATCGATGACGTTTCGTTGAATGGTTCGTACCCTGACACTTGTTGACGGCCAAGTATTGAAATCCGCAGCAATTTGCGGAAGGGTTGCACTTCTGTCACGTTGAACGCTTCTCTTCAGTCGTCGTTGGCCCGGTTCTTGCAGGATCTTCTTCCGGCCGCAGTGATGTCGGAGATTTGATGATTTACCGGATTCCCGATATTCACGGTGCACAAGTGAAACGGTTTTAAGGGAAAATCCCCACCACATCGCTGCCTCGGAGATGCTGTGTCCCACCTCTCGAGCGCCGACTATAACACCATGTTCCAACTCACTTAAATCGCGAAAACCTGCCATTTTAGTAGCAGTAACCGATATAATGCCTGCGCCAGACACCTGTCGTTTTATATAGGCGTAGCCGACCGCAGCGCCGTACTCTGAGTGTTTAAATATCTCTGCTTTTGCATACGCAGACCTATCCCAGGTTCTTTGGATCTTCAGTGTATAAACAAACTATAATTAAATAGCAGCCCTAGTTAACCTAATATTTTTACTTATGAAAAACAATTGCTGACGATTAATCTATCCATCTGTTACCTGTGCCACTTAAGACAATTTGTATAGTCTGAACGGATTTGGCGCAAAAAAATGAATTTCATTTGGTTTAATGAAGGAGCAACAGTAATTAAGTAGTCAAAATATCAGTTAAGGAAGAATTGACAAAAAAACATGCTAAATAGGACTATTCGTTAGAATAGTAAAACAATGCGTGTTAATGGTACTACTTGAGATGAATAAACTAATATTTGTAATATCGCTACTTTTTAGTTTATGGCAGACGTGAATTATATCTATAATCCAACTAATTAAACTTCAAAAGGCTATAGTAACTATGCGCAATGGGAGTGGTGTTCAACAAAGATGTCTATACATTTGGAAAACGCAGCAGCAATTTTTAACGGTACTCAGTGTTTTCACAGCTATCCTGCACCCTACCAAATATGTAATTACCTCATACACAACCTGGGCACGGAGGCAATTATTGGGCCTTAATCACCTCACGTACCCATGGCAGCTGGCCCCTCAGCGGACCACTACAAAGCCTTCACTTTTTCATTAGAGCACGTTAGCCCACTGCAGCTGTTTGACCGGAAGCTACTAGCAAGAGCGGGTCACAAGCAATGTTGTTCTCATCTCAGGATATCGCTGTATATTTCATATCTATGAAAGCCGTAAGTCTAATACGTTTAAGCTATTGTTGTCGACCGTTAGTAGCAGGATTATTAATTTATATATTTATGCTTTCTTTATATACAATAG
Organism: Vandiemenella viatica; assembly: GCA_031002005.1. Taxonomy (NCBI): domain Eukaryota; kingdom Metazoa; phylum Arthropoda; class Insecta; order Orthoptera; family Morabidae; genus Vandiemenella; species Vandiemenella viatica. The sequence goes on along the minus strand of CM061921.1, from coordinate 45,493,581 downwards.
AACCCCACTAAACAGAAACTAATAACAGGCTGAAAATGTTAAGATTTAATTATTTGAATTGTTATAGTAATACAACTAAGAAATTATCATTTTACTGCTTCTCTGCTATTAAACGATTAATCTTGAAGGCATAATGAACTTTGTAATACTGAAGGTAATCTAACTTTCTACTAATTATCTTTATTGCCCAAATGAAACATGAACAAGTTTACAGAGCTCATTATACTTTCAGTCAGAATAAAAATATGTTCACAATGATTAAAATAATTTGCATTATTGCTACTGGAAGTTTTATAAGAATCATATCATTGTTGCGGGCTTTTACTTGTGCAGTTTATTAAGAAACCTTTCTCAAAAGCATTGTTTCTGGCGGAAGTACAACTTTCTTAAGCCTTACAAAATGGCTCAGTGTACTAACACATATTGTTAACACACATGGGTGCTTCAGACTGACAATCTTTTTTGAACTCACTAATGATGGTGTTGATTGCGAACCATATAAGCTTTTTGGGATATGAATTTTATATTGATCTGTTTGTGTAATTGATATTTCTGAGGCTCCAATTGAGTTCCGTGTCAGCAGTTTCAAAGGTGACAACATATATCATTCTTCAAATGGTATACAGATTGTTCCATGATTTATCACGCTTAGCCATGCTGCCAAATTATTGACTATGTGATAAACGTTCTTCAAATGAATTAAATCAGTAAGGTCAGTCAGTGGAGAGAATGGACTGAACGTTATCCTTTTACTTACTGACGAATCTGAAGATTTACCTGCTAAGTTTGCGACCAACCACGCTGGACTGTTAACCCACATGCGGTTTCTAGGTGAGATGGATCAGATTTGGCGGAACATACCTGCCTAGGTGGCGTGTTTGGAGCTTCTGATTCTTGTGAAGGAATCTGTTCAAGAGATCGCACAACATCCGAAATTTCGCAAAGCCACGAACAGTGAAAGACAAGGAGAAATATACGGGAAATTCTCTGGAGCCAATGGTGTGATATGAAGCGCTTATGCGATATGAAGCGCTTATTAAGTGAATTTGCAACGGCTCATTCCGTACCAGCAGACGTAGTCCTCGGCGGAGAATGTCATGCAACCAGAAACGATAACATTCCCGTCTAATGGGAGGATGCCGGCGGGCCGAGATGCTTATAAAGCAGACGGCAGTAGACTTGTAAATCAGTTGAGATGAGACAAGCATAATTCTTTGCAATACGTTTAGAAGAGTCTAGCGATCTGAGTATTGGATAGGAGATTTCGCTTATAATATATTTCCATAAAGAAGACGTGAGAAGTTCATTATGTGCCACGCTTGTCCTGTGTTAACCTATCTCCATTGGTTTCATGCAAGTGGGCGCTAATAACCTCGACGTTGACGCGCCCTAAAACCCGAATAACAACAACAACTTCATGCACGTATTCTTATTACGAGGCTCATCTTTTAGCTGTGCTACTCTCATTTTTCCATTTTTGCACTGTATCTAGCCACTTGTGGTGTTCACCTAGGTAATATAACACCTTTAAAGATTTTCAAGTCTTTCATTTTGTCGCCACTGACGTATGAATTCAGCCCTGGACTATGTGCGATAATCGATGCTCAAAATTATTCTTATGCCTCAAGAATAATGCTACTCTTGTCAGTGTCACAGCTTCCAGTGACACTGGAACTGTCACCAGAAGAGCAAAACAGGAACTGAATAGCAGGCGCAAAACGAGCTCAGCAATTTCAAGGAAAGTATTTCTCATAAGTTTAAAGTTCGAATCGGCTCCCTAGGACTATTCAGTGAGTAACCTGTAGCAAATTGGTTTGAAAAGGCTGCAGGCTGAAACAGAATACCCCACCTCCATTTTACTCCGTAGGCCACAAGTCATGCATCAATAAATTCCACGGCTCTAACAGTAATTGGCCTACCTTATTAATTCTTAATCGTTGAATATTTCAAATCATTACCAGGAATTTTACATATCGCTTCGTTCTAAATAAATGAAATTATCCAGTTTAAAAACGGTTTTTAGTGGATCCTGTTTTGAGATAGAGCCATAAGCGGGTAATATAAGCAGTCCATAGTACCTCAAATGGGGAATACAACTGGTCGTCCCGAAGACATCCGGATAGTGTTCTGCTTGAATTTTGGCAGCAATTACCAATTAAGTAAGTGTTGTGTTCTTCTTGTCTTTGCCCTTATTACGATTGGTCATAATTATTGAAGAGGTTGGTAAAATGCCTGGAGATACATGAAATCCAGCAGCTGAGGAGCTGGCTGTATAGGTAAATAAAGCCGATAGATAAATATTATGCTGAGTAGCCTTCAGGCCCATTCTCAAACAATACGTATCAGTGATAAACAATTTTAGGAATAGAACTCCTGCTGCAAAAGCAGACTTAATATTTTGCATAGATCCAAAGTGGAGACAATTATCAGAAGTTCGGCGGGAAAACTTACTTCCGCCCGCTTAACACGTGCATGAAACGATCTCAGCCTGTCAGAACCTTCAAGTACCACGCACTAGAATATATATATATATATATATATATATATATATATATATATATATATATATATTTAATTATATGGCATTCGGTCTGTTAGCTATTCAGCCAGCATCACGTGTGTTTCAGTTTCCTCGATTGTTTCAGATTCTTCTAGTGTTGCTGATATTCTCAAGTGAAAATGCAAGATAGGACAAACACAACACTTAATTAAAATCACTATACCTCGGCCGAACTCGAACCGACGATCTCTGCAATGCGAAGCCAGCTCCCTACCCTCGCGCTACCGAGGCCGTCCGCTCGCATATTGAATGCTTCGCAAACTGCGTGATAGCTTGTTAAACATGCAGTCCGGGCAAGTGTACTCTGTTCTTCTTTTTATAATGAGCAAATTATCGACTCAATACTTTTTTTGTGAATAACAGATTTTAAGTGCAACGCAAAAGCAGAATTTTAGCTGCTGTAGATCGTTCCACGGTAAATTACACAGACGGAAAAAAAAATCCCAACACCAAGAAAAAATTATTGTAGAGTAATGAAATTTGGACAATGCATTTGTCAAGTTAACATGTTTAATTGATTAAATTTTCAAGATCACAGGTTAATTTAAGCTCAAGAAAATGCATTTCAAATGTGAAATACTGTTAAATTAATAGCCGGTGTAACCTCCAGAATTTTGAATGCAAGCCTGCAAACGTGAATGCATTGTGTCATACAGGTTTCGAATGTCACTTTGTGGTATGGAGTTCCATGCTTGTTGTACTTGTGCTGTCAATACTGGGACGGTCAGTGCTGGCTGTGGATGATGCTGGAGTTGTCGTCCAATGATATCCCATACGTGTTCAATTGGAGACAGATCTGGTGATCTCGCAGGCCAAGGTAACATGTCGACACTCTGTAGAGCACGTTGCGAGACAACAGCGGTATGAGGGCGAGCGTTATCCTGTTGAAAAACTCCCCCTTGAATGCTGTTCATGAATGGCAGCACTACAGGTTGAATTACCAGACTGACGTACAAATTTGCAGTCAGTGTGTTTGGTATAACCACAAGAGTGCTCCTGCTGTCATAGGAAATTGCTCCCCAGACCATGACTCCAGGTGTAGGTCCAGTGTGTCTAGGCCGCAGACAGTTTGGTTGCAGGCGTTCCCCTGGCCTCCTTCTGACCAACACTCGGCCATCACTGGCACCAAGGCAGAACCTGCTTTCATCAGAAAACACAACAGATCTCCAGTGTTGGTCAGAAGGAGGCCAGGGGAACGCCTGCAACCAAACTGTCTGCGGCCTAGACACACTGGACCTACACCTGGAGTCATGGTCTGGGGAGCAATTTCCTATGACAGCAGGAGCACTCTTGTGGTTATACCAAACACACTGACTGCAAATTTGTACGTCAGTCTGGTAATTCAACCTGTAGTGCTGCCATTCATGAACAGCATTCAAGGGGGAGTTTTTCAACAGGATAACGCTCGCCCTCATACCGCTGTTGTCTCGCAACGTGCTCTACAGAGTGTCGACATGTTACCTTGGCCTGCGAGATCACCAGATCTGTCTCCAATTGAACACGTATGGGATATCATTGGACGACAACTCCAGCATCATCCACAGCCAGCACTGACCGTCCCAGTATTGACAGCACAAGTACAACAAGCATGGAACTCCATACCACAAAGTGACATTCGAAACCTGTATGACACAATGCATTCACGTTTGCAGGCTTGCATTCAAAATTCTGGAGGTTACACCGGCTATTAATTTAACAGTATTTCACATTTGAAATGCATTTTCTTGAGCTTAAATTAACCTGTGATCTTGAAAATTTAATCAATTAAACATGTTAACTTGACAAATGCATTGTCCAAATTTCATTACTCTACAATAATTTTTTCTTGGTGTTGGGATTTTTTTTTCCGTCTGTGTACGTGGACAGCGGCCAAGGGGAAGTTTGAGATGCCCGAAATCTTCACAATAGCAGCCGGACGTGCCCATTCATTTAGTGTGGTAAACGCACAATAAGGGGGGGGGGGTTAGACTGGTCGGCCGTTGTTATGAGTAGGTTCAGTGACTTTAGAAAGTATGAAGGAGTGACAGACACCAAATTTTGGCACGTACAGGAAAGATTGGCGAAACTGGACTGGGTGGGAGTTTAACTTCAGCCGATGAGACTTTTTTCCTCTCTGTTTTCTGGCTTCGATGGGACCTGGAGAGAAGTCGACGAGGCAGTCCGGCGGTTGTTGGAACGGCGGCAGACTGTGGCCACATACATTGGCGCCGTAACTAAGTGATACAGTACTGATATAGTACTGGCGGCCGTAGTGAGTGTGTTGGCCACAACGCCAGAGTGCTTGGAGTTTTATTGTATGTGTTACCGTATTGACGTAAATCGTCGAAAGTAGGAGTGTTCCGTTTGTGTTACCGAAGCATACAGTGCGTTTATATTAATATTAATAGTGCAACGACCTGACTGTTCTATAGTATGAGGTGGCATTGTGGACCAGAGGTGAGGTGAGGTGATGGCCACATCCAGTGGTAATCTACGAAATATATGTTTCATTGTATTACTTCATTTCGATAGAAGTGAACACGCTCTGGCAGATCACCCTGCACAGATAAGAATTATTATAAATGGCCCTACCCGTTGTTTTATGGCAATAAATATGAGCTTTGCTGAGTGGCGCCTGACTTTTGTTTATTTGCAAGTTAAAGTTGTTGTTTTGGAGATAGGAAGATTTTGATTCATGATTTTTCATGTGACAATGATCAATAAATGTAAATATGAAAATTATATTTTTCAATGTAAAAATACAAGTTATCCCTTTACAGAATAATTAATATTTAATAATAAATAATTAGCCACCAGTAGTAAATGTTGTATAGTTTTTTTTAATTGGATATTTCACATCCAACCTACGGGGATAAAAAGTTCACCATTGGAATTTGCGCAGATGTTGAAACCCTTCCGTTAGTCCAACAATATCATCACTTCTCCTGTCTTCTTCATCGGGAAAGAATGCTCTGGACTTAAGCCAGCAACGCCGACTTACCACGGGGGCCGACCGACTCTTTAGACGCCGTCCACACGAGTCTCAACGTTGGATCAGCAATTCACCATCTCTACCTCAACATACCCAACAGTGATAAGGCATTTTGTTTTCTACAGATCCTTACCTCTGGCTGTTGTGCTTGGTGTTGAATGCAAGTAGTCCTTTATACCACCCAGACGTATTGTGAGGACGAAGAGCGTATATCAACATTCAATGACGTCTCCGCTTCTGCTACTCCGTGCTGGTAAAGGCAGGTACTACAGTAATCACGCGTACTCGACACAGAGAGACGCTGTGTACACACGTGGACAAAAATTCTAGAGAGCCAACCAAACGTTAATCACAGCGCTGCATTGCTGGAGTTACTCGTGTTCTCCGACATTCAGATGTGACAAATGATTCACACTGTACATCTCTGAATTAGAGTTTAATCCCAGTAGTTATCCGTTGTTTCATTTAACTTATACTCCTGGGATATGCTCACATGTTTGACAAGTTGGTTATTCGTTATGGCGGTCACATTATACCTGTATTCAATAAGTTTTATTGGCACCACATCTGCTTGAAAATGTACTTTAATCATATCTGCTCTTTATTGTTTTATTACTGATAAGAACCCATATCTATATTCAGTACAATAACATTTAACTTAGTGCATTTCTTGACCTTACTTTTCATGTTCACAGTAAAACCAGTCACTGTTACATTAAGGCCTCTCAAAAAAAGGACCTAAAACACTTCAACTAGCCCCCACCAGAGTGAAACGTTACAATATAAATTTCATCAAATTCTCGGTATAGGCGCTACTGGCGAAGATTCAAATAACATTTTTTTAACACGCTATTCGAATCATCCTATCATTGAAAAAGTGTCGTGCAGAGATGGAATTATCGTAAAACGTAGTCGTTGTCTGTATGGAATAGCTCCGGAATAGACCTAATATAATATGCCAAGGTAATACGGAGAGCAAGCTCCCTTCAAAACCGTTGGCCACTTTGACTGGAAGACAGCTGTTATTTGCTGTTAGACTCCCCCTGTTTATCTTCGGCAGCCAGGAGCTACCGTTTGAAGGCCTTAGTAGAAAGCTGCTGACGTTATCGCCGCCTATCTGAATTCACGTGAATGCTTTAAAGACAGCATACTGTTACAGGTCAAACAACCAGACAGTTTTGTTACGAAATACCTCTCACCCAATGGATTCTGCAGGCTATTAGTAATTAGTAAAGTTTGTTAAGGAATGATTATTATTGTTTGAAGATGTTACTGTCATTTACAATTTTAAACCTTTTTTTCTTATTTAAGTATGTTATAAGTATTTTTGTTGATCATTTTAGTCTTTTTTATAAGCTAACTTATAACACTGTTCCAGTAAGTTAGTCTCTTCTATGTCCAGATAAGTTCGACTTCTTAATTTATAATGAGTCTTGTCGGTGCACTCAGGATCGTTATTATATTAGTCACAAATTAAATTTTTATACAGTACTAACTGTTACCCGCCACTTTGTACGCCTGGACTTAGAATTTCATTGCCTAAATTGGATATGGAAAGCTGTTAGTATCCTAAGATTTGTCCCAAACAGCACCGAGTCAATTTCCAACATACTTAAAAACAGAAAAACAAAGGAAGGTGCTGGGATATGGGGAGGGAGGAGGCTTAAATGAGGGCAGCTTTATTTTAGCTTGGTCCTGTCTTCAGCATGAGCAACAGATTCTTGGGTTCTACTTGGGTTTTAATAACTTTAGCTGCTCGTGTTCTTCTAGAGCTACACCTTAGTTCAGGTTTGCTCTTGCAAGGCATGTAAAAAAAGAAAACAAATACACTGATGCCAGAAACTTTTAGGCAGGCACAAAGTAATAGTGCAGTGCAGAGTAAATTGGCATCTATACTAAGGTCTACTCGAGATTCCGCTATAAAAAAATTCACTAATGATGACATAATACTGTTGTAGTCATCGCAAGACATATTATTTTTAAGCAGTAATTCCGTTGTAATACAGTCTGGACCATTAGTTTCAAGCAGTAATTAGGTTCTAATACAGCTTGGATCAACATGACACCATTAAATCTACTTCCAAAAGCGTTTCTAGCGGTGTCTTGCGTATGAGTACTGCAGTATTATTACGCCAATTCCTTGCGGAATCGCGATCTGCAGTAATTACCTATACTGAATAATACGTTTTGTCTCTAAACGAAATTTTATAACAAATCATACACTAATAGACTGCGCGAGAAGTACAGCTTGAGCAAACGATGTAACATTACAGATTAGCACATGCATCCGTCTATCTGTTACCATTCGATAAGTTCTAAAAAACTTCGTGACTAAAACTATTATTCATTCCGAAAACAATGTCCTGTGCCCTTCCTACAGATAAAAAGTATTTTCTTGTCAAATTTCATCAACATCGATATACGAGGCGCGTCCAGAAAGTAAGTTCCGTTTCACATTATCTCCGCTGCAGCGCTGCGATTGCAGTTCCGCACATGTGCTGTAGACGATGTGTATCAAGGGGAAGAACGTCCGCCATTTGGAGATCGCTGTCAGTTACGTACGCTTTGTTGTGCTTGTTTGAAATGTTGGCGTTGATTGAAAATCCCGCCGCCTGTGAAATCAGGTCTGTGATTCGGTTTCTGAATGCGAGGAAAGTGAAACCAAGTGAAATTTATCGGCAAATTTGCGATGTTTACTGACCAAATGCGATGAGTGATTTGATGGTGAGAAGATGGGTCAGACAGTTCAATGGCGGGTGTAGTGATGTGCATGATGAAGAACGAAGAGGGCGTCCACCTTTGGTTACAGAAGAACTGGCAAGACTTTCATCTGTTCTTACATCTCAAGTCTTTCCTTAGTGGTCATTACTTCACCAATGACGACGAGCTGAATGAAACTGTTTCCAACTGGTTGAAGACACAGGCGGCAGATTTCTATGAAGAAGGTATACAAAACCTGGTGCCACGCTATGACAAATGCCTGCAAAATTTCGGCAGTTATGTGGAAAAGTAGTTTAAGAGTTGTAAAATTTTGTGCAATATAAATTTCTTCTGTATCTGTGTACAATTTCATTTTATTACCAAACGGAACTTACTTTCTGGACGCGCCTCGTATAAATTTAATCGACAAAAAGTAACAAAAAGACAGAGACATACTTTCGCATTTGTAATATTATTAATGGAGATCACACACACACTGATTGCGAGAGAAACAACGGCTGAATGATCAATAGGGTCTATAGCGTACAAAATTGTATACCTACAGCATTGTTAGACCGCATGCGATTTACCACTAACTGCACCCCCAAAGTTGTGGTATCAACAGTTTAACATGTAATCCGAAAAACTGACCGTCCAGGAGTGGATAATACGATCAAAAACAATTCTTAAAAATCTTTGCTTCCATCGGGATTTGAAGCGGAGACCACGGTACACACAATATCAAGCAATCTACCAGTCAGCTGTACGCAAAGGTACTACAGAGTCTTACACATCCTAAGCGTCTGTTTATTGCCGTTTCGGGAATTTTTCAAAATTACATGACGATATATGCTGTTTATACAGAAAAACTATCGTATGTCCATCATAATGCTAAATCGCATCTCCTTGTCAAGTTTCATCACGATCGTAGGATCTGTTTAGCCCAAAAAACGTAACAAACAGACAGAGAGACTTTTTTTTTTTTTTTACTTATTGCTTTACGCCTCATCGACGGCTAAGGTCATTAGAGGCGGTATGGGACTGGGGACAAGGAACGGGAAGGAATTCGGCCATGGCCATTTTGAAGGAAGCATCCCGGAATTCGCCTAGAGTGATTTGGGGAAACCATGGAAAACCCAAATCTGGATACCCGGACGGGGATTCGAACCTGCGTCCTCCAGAATGCGAGGCCAGAGACAGAGAGACAGAGTTCCTTTCACATCTATAGTATTAGTATAGATTGTGTCACTATCTTAAAAATATTTATTCTTTACTGTTTTACTGATTTTTGCGTCAGTATTAATAATGCTTAAAATAACTCCTTGGTTCATTCCATTGGACGAATGAATGAATGGCTGGCCACCATTCCTATACTTTGGTTTCAGCAACAGACATTCAAAGGCTGGTCAAATATTGAATTAAAATTAAATATCTTATGTGCTTAATGTCAAGCTGTTTCTGTTCTTTTGGATGTTATTTTATGCAGTTCTTTCCTCTCAGTTTACCCAAATCTTCTTAACATTTTATGTAAGCCATATCTACTGATTGTTTAACTCGTCCGCTGGGTTTGACACTGGCATAACTGCTAATGCCTTAGAAAAAAACCTTTGTTGCTGTTTTAATTGTCTTCTCTGATTATTTATAACTTTCCTCTCGTTAAATTAATTATTTACGCACTGTGTTCCATTCCCATTTATCTAATTGGTTCTGGCAGGGACTGTAAATTTAGTTGTAATAATTACCTTACTAATTAACGTTCTACATCAATCTTGCAAATGAATTATCCTCATTGATTCTTCACATATTATTTCAGTCGATATTTACGTAAATTTCTTTTCCGACGTAACAAAATTCTCATTTCAATGTTGCGAGGTTTATTTTACCTGGTACACATTTTAAATAGTGTGTTTGCTAGTAATGTTTCCTATTTTGATGAGAATTTTAAATGTTTAGGTTTCAGTTGTTTATTCTCTCGAAACAGTATTTTTTTAGTCCCGATCAACTCCTCAATCCCCAGATAATGTTTTATCATGTGTAAGTGAACTGACGGTATCGATGGTCTGTGTCTTTTATTACACAGCACCTAACTATTGCATGCATATTATCTTAATAAAACTGTAAACAGCATGCCGTTGAATAAAGTAAATTTCAAACTTGTTTACAAGGCCCATAGGAAGATCAGAAACTTCATGAAAGTAAATGACATGTGACCTCCACAACGAACTGAGTGGACTTAAGAGATTTATTGCAGCTGTATATTGGTTTGTGTTGTAGAGACTGGCTGCACAGTTGAAAAGAGTATGCGAGAACATATCCGCCACTACAGATCAAACAACGCAGACAAGTCGACCATTGAGAGGCATTCATTTATGGCCTGTCATACCAATGACTAAGAAAGCACTAGGCTTCATTAGAAAGAAAATCAGTGGTAACCAAGACGGATAAAAGAGGCTCTAGAGATTGATAAACACCCTAATAATGTCAACGAAGATAATTGCCTAGAACTACATGATGCTTGGCTTGCCTTACTGTGGAGAGAACAATTAACGCCACGACTCCCACCGTGTCCCAGTCACGTGACAGTTGCGCCCTCCTGATTGGCCAGACTATCCATACAATTCAGAAGACCGTTAGTTGCGCTTATTATAGCGCGTGAAAAATATCCGAGTGCAGCTTACCCAAGAAGAATGCCGAAGAAGTTTTAATACTAGTATGCGTCATGATCCCCGGAGAATGGAAACTAAGAATGTCTTTTGTTCTCGAAGGTTAGAAGAGTTGGATTTTGAAAATTAGTGAGCAGTTGTGTAACTTCCATGTACCATCTTGCAGAAGCTGAAGAGATGAAACTGAATTTTAGAGAGTAATAATTTTGTTTGTTTTAAATCTGAATTTCTGGCATTCTATACATCATACCACCGTTAATGCTGCTTTCGGCTTGCTTTTTGTGTGTAATAATTAAAATTTTCCCTTATTGTTTGTTTGAGTCTCAATGACCATTCATGATACTGTATCTACAAACTTCGACATTAGAGACATAGTTAGACAACCTGAAAAACTACAACAGTAAGTTCGGTGTAGCCAAAAGATTTGATAATGAAAGTAGTTGAGACATATGTGTAGTAGTTTTACAGGATTGCTGTCATAATTATTTATTATGTGTCATGATATAAGGATTTGTCTTTTTAGATAAAAGAACTTCTCTTATTCATGACGTTGGGATGCTTGTACAGCATGCACATTTCATGAGAAAACAGATTTTTTTTTTTTTTTAATTTGTAGCATGTGGAATACATATCTTTGAAACTGTGATGACTTCAGATTTACATTTTCCTTTCTTTTTGCCAAACTTTGACTTCTTTAATGGAGAGAAGGAAACTAGGTTTCAAGTAAGATAGATGATGGATTCAACTTCACTATAAATGCACATTTCCTCTACAATGTTTTGCTTGACAAATGTATTTGTAAGCGGGATAAACAATGAACAGGGACAGGATTAATGCTTCGGGCAGTAATTTTGTAACATGGAAGCCTAACTTTATTTCGACGAAAGAAATTTCTCCTGAAGAACTTCGCGATATTCTAAGAGATTAGTTTATCTGTAACAACATCTGCTGTCACCACCCTTATAAATAGTAGCTGCATCGTGCATTAAGCGTCAGACATTGCTTCCCGTCAGCTTTCACTAAATTCTAATTAAACTTTTAATGCTTCAACATGGGCTGGTGGGATTTGGAATACGGCCATTCGGGTCCTTTGTCTTTTTTAGCAGGTGTATCTGAGCTGATAACATACTGGCTGTAGATCCTCTTAGAACTTCATCACTGAAGGCTTTCTGCGTGCCGTTGACCTCCCTAAACAATTTACTGAGCCCAATGGCGCGATTGACGCGGTATCCCGGTTTAGACCGTTGGAGGATTTGGGTGCACGGCAGTGCACCCGCCAAGTCAAGTCAACGGCGCACTGCATACCCTTTTCTCAAAGCGATTAGGGCCAATTTTTAACCTGAATTTCTACGATCGTATTTATGCTACATGTCTCAAATTTCTGTTATACATAGATATCAGCAATCTTAGCAAACGTACTAAATTTCATTTTGTTACTGTTCTTAGTTCGTATGTTATTCGGATGCAAACTTCAGAGATTTTGACACTTACTCACTCACTGACTGACTGACTGATGATCATCAAAATTCTAGAGCACTTCCCGTAGCTGTAGAAAGCTGAAATTTGGTACACAGATAAAATTTTACCCAAAATTATAAGAAAAGTCTGAAACTCGTAAATTTCCATATACCTCCCCCTTACCTACCCCTAACGTAAAATTGCTTTCTACCCTAATTACTTTATAAAAAAATCTCAGATTTTCACTGTGGAGTGAGCTTACTATGTTTAACTAATGTGTTAAATTTTAATTTTTTCCTTCTCTTACTTTGGAAGTTATTGAAATTCAAAATTTTATTTCGGCACTACACCCCGACATCAAAATTCCACTGTACTTCCAGCAATGCTAGAAACAAGTAATTTGGTACACATATAAGGTTTCATCCCTAAATCATAAGAAAAATCTGATATTGGAGTTTTCGCCCGTTTTTATTGAATTACAGTCGCAAACATAAAAATTCTGGCACATATTTGCGGCTTGATTACTTTGCTCCTGATGACGCTACAAACCTGATATTTCTATATTATATAGAGGCAAGCAAGTTTAACCAAAGCCGTAATTTTTACTTTGCTCCTATGATTATTTTTGAAGTTATTTGTTATTTATTTGAGGTGGTAGTTAAACCAGCTGCAATGTTCATTCCTCGGCTACGACGCACATTAATTGTTTGCAGAGAGTGGGGCATTGTTAGTAATGATATTGCTAATTTTCCCTGTATTTATTGAATGGCAACACAAACGTGAAACGTTCCAGTACATGTTGCAGGTTAATTGCTTTGTTCTGGATGAAGCTATATGCTAAAACCGTCGAACTTGTCTAATGAAGAGAATTAATTTCCAACATATTTAACAACAGAAAAACATAAGAAGATGCGGGGATGTGTGTGTGTGTGTGTGTGTGTGTGTGTGTGTGTGTGTGTGTGGTTGCGGGGAGGGGAATGTTTAACTAAGGGTGGCTTTATTTCAGCTTGATCTTTTCTTCATTCTTTAGCATGAGCATCAAATTCTTGGGTTCTAATAACTTAAGCTGCTCGTGTTCTGCTAGAGCTACACTTTAGGCCAGGTTTAGGCCCACAAGGCATATCGAAAAATAAGGAAAAATAAACTGGTTTAAGACAAACACAAAAAAATAGTACAGTGCAGAGCAAATCGACCTCTGTACTAAATAATACGTTTTGTCTCTAAACGAAGTTTACTAACAAATCACACACGCGAGAAGCACAGCTTGAGCAACCGACGTAACATTACAGACTAACATACGCATCCGTCTGTATGTCACCATTCGATAAGTTCTCAAGATTTCGTGGGTACATCTGTTGTTCACACAGAAAATAATAATAATAACAATAATGTTCTGTGTCCTTCCTACAGATAAAAAGTATTTCCTTGTCAAATTCAATCATTATCGATATAGACATTTAGTCGTCAAAACGTAACAAAAGACAGAGGCCTACTTCCGCATTTATGATATTAGCACTGACCACTGATCAATATAGCATAAATAAATGTACATGTACAGCATTGCACCCATTAATTTGTGATACCTACAGTTTAACATGGAATCCGAACAACCGAGCGTCCAGGCGTGGCTCATACGATCAAAAACAACTCTTGAATATCTTTGCATACACCGAGATTTGAACCGAGGACTACGGTCCAAACATCAGTAAGAATGCTCGTTAACCACTGAGCTACTAGACAGCTATGCGGAAATGTACTACAGAGATGTAAACAACCTACTCTTCTGTCTACTGCTGATCAGTAATATTTCAAAAATATGTAACAGGTATTATTTATACAGAAAAAAGTATGATTTGTCCATCCTAATGCCAAATAGCATCTCTTGTCAAATTTCATCACGGTAAGATTAGCAGTTTAGCTTAAGAAATGTGACAAAGAGACAGATAGACAAAGTTACTTTCGCATTTATAATATTAGTATAGATTTATTTTAGGACTAGTCAAAACCGAAAGAAATCTTGGGCTTTTGTATATTTAAGGTTGTTAATGCTGCGCATTTGTATTAACACAGGTTATCTAAAATATCGCACGCATAATGGCCAACTGGCCATATAATATGTGCACTCATTTCTCTCTGGCATACTAATCAACAAACTCTTTGGTCACGTGACATAATCAAACGAACGTACAAAGAAAATTTATATAATATAGAGGCAGATAGCGGTGATTTATCTGGATATTGCAAAGTGAACCCTGAACGTAGGAATACGTTTGAGTACAGAAGTTAGAAACAAATCTTGCACGTGTTTTCATAAGGATTGAACTATAACATCGCAAAGTGAGCAACCTGCTCGTTGGCAGACGCGTGAGTACATACGTCCTTCACAAATTTATCACGTATTTTTATGACTTGAATTTTGATTGTGTTTAAATATTGAAGCTGAAATGTCTTCCTTCACGGATTTTCCAACGGAATTGTTACATCTTAGCGATGATAGGGTGGTACAATACCGTGTTATACCCATGCCTGGAGACGGTTCTTGTTTGTTTTATTCGTTAGCGTACTCTATGTATGGTTAAACTGACGCCTTGTCGGCTTTCAGTGACAGGTCTGCCATTGTATCGTATGTTGTAAGTCACTGGAATCAGATGGAAGTCTACAGTTGTGATGAGCATGGGATGACTTACCAAATCCAAAGTCCTATTCGTGCGCTATGATGGACACAAATACTTATGGCTCAGTATCTGAACTTATGGCTGCAGGTGCTATATATCCGTTCAAGTTTGAAGTCTATGAAAACGGTATTCTTAGAGGCTCTTTCGGTAGCGATACTGGTGGTCCAGTAAAACGTTTGCGTTTAGTGGAAATTTCTTAAGCGGTCACTATGATTTGCTCCCTCTTGACGATCCTCCTGGAATGAACGGTAGAGTTGACTGTTGTCAAAATCACTCGATCAATTTTACTGAAAGTGGTGTTGATTTCAGTAAGACAAAACGAGGAAGACCTGTTCGCAATAAAAGAGGTAGACCAAAGATGCCTGTAAAATCTCTATCCGAACCATAGCAACTAAAGCGACATAAAATAGAAACCATTCATAATAAATCACAGATAGAGTTGAAGAAAATATGGAGACCTCTCAAGAACAAAAGAGGAAGACCGAAGTCTTCTGCAAATTCACGAACCAAACAACCGAGCGGGGCGGTGTAACGGTTAGCGTTCTCGCCTCGCATTCGGGAGGACGGCGGTTCGAATCCCCGTCCGTGCATCCAGATTTGGGTTTTCCATGGTTTCCCCAAATCACTCCAGGCAAATGCCGGAATGCTTCCTTCAAAAGGCCATGGCCGAATTCCTTCCCATTCCTTGCCCCCATCCTTGCCCCTCATCCTTTCCCGTCTCTAAAGACCTCGATGTTAAAAAGAGACGTAAAGCAGTTACAAAAAAAAAAAAAAAAAAAAAAAAAAAAAAAAAAAAAAAAAAAAAAACCGAACCAAACAACTCCGGCAGGCTTCAGCCAATTATCGTGAAGAAAACCGTGTAAAGCGACGTGAAACAGTAAACCGCTATACTAAACTACACAGAGGCGAACATCGCAAAGCCGTTAAAGTTTACTCCTCAATTCATCCGGAAGCTCACCGCGAAGCAGTAATGTGCTACTCCACTACACAACCGGAAGTTCACAGCGAAGCAGTAATGCGCTACTCCACTACACACCCGGAAGTTCACCGAGAAGCAGTAATACGCTACTCCGTTACCCACCCGGAAGTTAATCGTGAAGCAGTATGTCGCTACTCTACCGACCACCCAGAAGTTAATCGTGAAGCAGTAAGTCGCTACTCCATTGCACACCCAGAGTAACCGTAAAGCCGTGGCATGCTACACCACCATACATCCCGAGATAAATCAGGCAGCTGTTCGCAGAAAGAGGATAATTGACAAATTACCGTTTGAAATAAATAATGTTGAACAAACCATCAGAAGCTTAACTTTAAAAATCGGAGACAGATTAGAGGCAGAAAACTTATTAAGTGGATGGTTCACAACAGACAAATGACATTGGGCAATATAATGAAAATAGCCGAGAAGATGAAGAAAAACTTTATCTTAGCATTAGAAAAGTTAAATACCTGCTCTGAAGACAGCGCCATTCGAGACAAATTCGAGGCATTTCTGGGAAAATCCGAACATCGGGATAATCAAGAACCATTTTATGTAGATCAGACAAAGTTTATAAGGATTTTTTATTAAACTGCTTAACGTCTCCTATAACAACTAGGTCTTTAGAGACGGGAAAGGATGGGGGGCAAGGAATGGGAAGGAATTTGGCCATGGCCGTTAGAAGGAAGCATCCCGGCATTCACCTGGAGTGATTTGGGGAAACCATGGAAAACCCAAATCTGGATGCCCGGACGGGGATTCGAACCGCCGTCCTCCCGAATGCGAGGCCAGAATGCTAGCCGTTACACCACCACGCTTGGTGTTTATAAGGAAAGGGGATAGGGCGGTTATAATTGATGATAGTGGTAAAGCTATCTTTGGAAAAGTTGAAAAAAATCTAAAGATCTTACTTGGAAATGTTGTGAATCATTATGTGCTCTAGATGAAGAAGTACTATCGAAATTGAAAGATATTTTTGAAGAATTCAAAAGCAAAACTGTAGCCCAAATTTACTCTATGTGTAATCAGACAGGACAACTGCATGCTGATATTACATACATCAATAAAGTGAAACCACATTTTGTGCGATTAAGGACTATTGGCAGAGAGATGTACCAATTGCAGCGCGATTGCAAATTGTTGAAGGCTATAGACCACTCGTTTAAAAATGTAGATACAGAAAAAATCAAAGAATTTGGACAAAACCACACATTTGGAAGAATTGTGGTGGAAAGTGGAGAAGTACTTGACATAGTAGAGGACGATATCATTGAAAAATATAAAACAGCTTTCCAACTGCTATCAAAAAAGAGTTTAGATACACCTAAATTAGAATGTGTGTCCTGTAACAAACTCTGCTGTGCAAGAGATGTTTCAACTTTAGAGTGCTTAAGGAAGCCTGTAGATACTATTATTTGGAATCAACTTATGGATTATTACCATTCTACTAACTTTACCTACAGCCCGCATATTTGTCATCTATGCCTCACAAAAATCCGTGCAAACCAATTGCCATCCACCTGCGTAGGGGAGACCGGGGGAATGGCGACACCTTAAGACATTTTCCATTTTGTATTTTTTACTTTAAGTTTTTTGAAATTCGTGATAGGATATAAAAATACCTTGAACCTTTTCCCATCGATTGGATAATGTACTTTAGTTAAAATATAAGCGAAGTATTTTTTAAAAAAATTTTATGTGAATGCTACCAACTGTCGGTATTCCCCCGGGTACCCGGGAAATACCGACATGCCTACTGGGTAATACCGACATGGTTTGATTCTTGGGAAGTGATAAGCTGAATCACGAAGAAATTAGAAATTCTTTATTCATATCAAATTATTCAGACAATTACACAATGTTTAGATCTAATGGACGTGTTTTTTTCTTGAAGGAAATTTTTTTAAAATAGGTAGTAAAACAAACGAAGCTTAAAATCTTAAACATTGAGCCAACCCCTAAACTAATACTAGATAATATGTAATCAGATCAATTAATATGAATATAAACAATTAGTAAACAATATGTAAAAAGCAATTTAAAAAAAATTCAAGTAACATAGTCCCTCGGCATTAAAATTTGTCTATTTCGTCATGCAAAAATCACAAATATAATTTTCTGCTGTATCGCTACCACCACAATCAGCATGAGCCCACTTGCCACAAAACACACATCTAAACCAGAGCTCAGAACTACCAAATTCACCACAAACTAAACAGGTCTCCGTGTCGTCTGTAAACATATCAACGACGTCATCACAATCATCATCATCACCACATAACACTGACTCATCTATGTCCTCTTCTGAAGAAGTTTCCTCAAAAGATATTTGCCTGCGGCATGTTTTCTTTATTTTTGCTGATTTTGTGGTTGTCTTACTTTTTCCATGCATTTTGCATATTTCTTTCTTTCCATCTTTCAACAAAATTTTAGTTATGTCTCCTGTTTGATTGTATAACAGTTTTTCTAATTTAACCTTGGCTTTCACCTCCTTTTCCTTTTTTTTTTTTTCTTAACTTCCAAAAGTGCAGCTTTCATTGGAGTTGCGGTAAGAATTGTAGAGTGCTTCTTTTTTACGTCGTTCGGCGTTGATCCAGCTTGATTGCGATACAAATGCAGGGGAGAAATTAATTTAAGTTTTCCCTCAAACTCAGCTGTATTTTCCTTATGATTTTTCGCTGAGGCTGGTTTTCTTTTCTTGGGTTTAGATTTCAATTCACCTCCAGCAGTGAACCCTGATCCTCCAGGTACTGGATCTTCATACACGCCAGTCAAATTCAAATTGGGATGATAGTCAATTGTTTCTGTATTGTTCTTCACAGGCTCTTAATTGACAGCTTTATCCTCATCTTGTTGATATATTTCCTCGGTTGTAAATTCACTAGCATTGTCTTGAATCACTGGAGTTTGAATATCTGCTTCAGGAATGAAGTCAACCTCAGTGAATTTTTCAGGATTGAACGGTAGAATTCCTGCTGCTCTGAAGCCTGAAACTCCTTTGTCCATTGTTGCTACCTTCATGTAAGCTACATTAAAAATAGATGCTATATCATAAACTGTTATCTTCTGCAATCGGTTGACCCTTAAGAATCTGTCACATTCAGTGTTAAATGCCTTTTTAAGTGGACCATAAACAGTTAGATCCAGAGGCTGTAACCTGTGTGATGTATGTGGGGGTATGGATACAACTTTGATATGATTGGCCCTGCAGAATTCGAAGCTCTCTAAAGTGATGTGGCTACCGTGGTTATCCAAGATCAACAGCACTGGATCCTCCTCGCTAGGTTTGGTACTATCTTTGAAATGTTGGAGCCAATCTTTGAACAATTCTTCATTCGACCAGCCGTTATGTGAACATCTGTAAATGGCACCTGCTGGTCCATCTCTTTCTAAGAGAGGAGACATTCGTTTGCGTGGAAATATAAACATAGGAGGCACATATGTTCCAGAAGCACTGACAGCACAGACTACTGTAATATTTCTGCCTCTTTCCCAGCTTGTCACAGAGCCCACCTGTTTTTGACCCTTTGGAGCTAATATTTTTGCAGGTTTCTGTACAGTCGAAATTCCAGTCTCATCCATGTTATATACTCTGGTAGCAGGGAAATGTTGTTTTTTATAGACCGCATCCAAGTTAGAAAAAAATATATTGACTTCACACTTGTTGAAGGCAAGAATCCTATTAAGACTTGTTGCGGAGGGTTTTCTCAAACTTATTCTTGGGTTTCTTTTCTTGAAACCTGATACCCAGTCCTCTCCAGCCATTTTTTTGTCTTTATTAAAATTATGTTTGATTTTCAATTTTTCAGCTAATTCGTAGGCAAGTCGTCGCAGTTCAGTTAAAGTAATTCCATAGAACGTATTAGCTAATTGTTTAATATGATTTGTTAAAATTGTTTCTTGATCAGGTGTGAAAATTGATTTTCTACCCAAGGCTGGTTTATCAGTAGAATTTGACTTCAAACGGTCATGTAATGTAATTCTTGGAATATTTAACTCCGCCGCTACACTCTTAATTGATCTACCACTTTGAACTAGCTCAAAAGCTCGTTTTAACGTTTCTTCGGTCCATTTACCTCTCTCTGTAGTTCGTTTTCTGGATCTCGGCATCTAAAATAGGAAAATAACCAACATTTAGGGGACTAAAAACACCATTTAAAAATATACGGAGATGGGGAAATACCGACACCATGTCGGTATTTCCCCACAGAGAGATGTCGACTTTACCCCGGGTGAACAATACAAAACATAAAATGTCCCCGAAGCTAACCTGTTCACAAATAGCCAACAAAGAATACACTAAAATGTTCGCTAAATTGTATTATTTCTAAAGACTTTACCAGTTAGAACAATCGAATAATTGTTGAGAGACTTACCTTTAATTGCTTATGGGTCAGAATTTAGATCAAAATTCAAGAAAATACGTTTTTCACAGCACATCAACAATAAATAACTTGACAACAACTAGCTTACTGGGTATTAGTTGTCTTGACTTCCGCTACGTGACGACACCTACCAGTAACACATGAAGTGCAACACGTTGCCAAATTTCACAGTGTCGGTATTGCCCGGGGTGTCGATTTTCCCCCGGTCTCCCCTACTCAATGAATTATACTTCAGTCCTATTCCTCCGGAAATAAGTGAGTTAAATGAGTACGAGAAGATATTGATTCAACGTGCTAAAGCTTTTCAAGTCGTTGTATCAATGAAACCTGTTGCTAACAAACATCTACCTTACCGGCAAATGATAAAAAAGGTTAAGGGAAGGACGTTTCATCTTCCATTACCGCTAGAAGAAACGCTGAAAAAAATTCCCAAATCAGAAGATCCCATCAATACCAATCCTGAACTATATATAATCGTACGCAGTGTGCCAACGAAATCAAAAATAATTTGGGAAGATCTTGTTGACATAAATAAAGTTTATGCTGCATTGAAATATCTTAAGGATAAAAATGTACACTACTCCAAAATAAGATTACCAGATGCTTCGAATCATTTAATCAATAATATCAATGAGAACATACAACACCTTGTTGAAATAGCAGATCTTCACGAAGGTAATAATATGAGTAAAGCAGAGGAGGCATTACTAACTCAGATTACACCAGAAAGAGAAAATGATTACAAACAATTCACCATATATCCATTGCACGAAAGAAGAACAAATGTTCCAGTTTCAAAACTCTACCAAATGCTTAAAATAAACTCAGCGCCAATGGATTGTCGAGACACCAGTATCGATGTTATGTGCTTCCCTTACCTTTATACAGACGGAAAATATGGTCAGTTTTACAATCGCAAGCAAAAATTGACTTCTAGTGAATTCATAAAATCTAGAATGATATCTAAACTTTCACAATTTCGTCTTAATCAACAGTATTTGTTTTATTTATTACACGATACTAACATGCGGCAGCTGAATTGTGGAATATTTTACAAAATGAATTCGGTGAATCAGAGGCAAAAGTAACTGCTGGGCAATATCTTCAAATGCTAAGTGACGATGAGTTGGTAGGAAATTTGACAGCGATATTCGCAAGATTGAGAAACACCGAACAATTCTGGAAGAAACCTAGGAATGATGTTAACTGCATGACACAACATTACGGCCCTGCGACCTGGTTTCTCACCATGAGCCCCTCGGAATGGATGTGGAATGATTTGGGAGAATATATTAAGGAGGTTAACGGTCCTGAAATGGCGAACAAATGTATAAGCGAGTTGGTAGCATTGGCTCCTGTTTCTACGTCTCGTTTTATAGAAAACAAGTTTCACGCAATGTTGGATTTTCTCACCTCTCCTGATGAACCTCTTGGAAAGGTAGAGCACTACTTCTGGAGACGTGAGTACCAATCAAGAGGCACCCAGCATTTCTATTTACTGCTGTGGGTAAAAGATGCTCCTATACTTCATGAATCGCCATTAGAGGAGGTGGCATCCTTCATATCCAAATATATAACTTGCGCATTACTTCACCAACGTGTTGTTGAATTCCAAACCCATAAGCACAATAATTATTGCATGAGGAGAAAAAAAACAAAACGGGGATTTCATTCAGTAAGTATATTTTGGTTTCCAAGACCTGTAATAGAAGCGCTTACAATAAGGGATGTTGTAGAGTCAATAGCATCAAGAAAAGCACTCTGTACAAACAACCGCCTATATAGTATTTTGCAAAAGAAGGAATCGTCAATGATCATCGATTATAATCCTGCGATATTACTTGCGTAGAATGGAGATATTGGTATTCAATATGTAGGTGAAAAAACTGCTATTCTTAATTACTATGTCACTAAGTATACCACAAAAAGTAAGAAAACGCATGCAGTGGATATGTGCAGCGACATAACCTCTATAATGAGTTTGAGAAGTAGATTGTACAACTTAGGGATGAGAGTGCTATCAAATAGAGAGTGTGGCGCCTTAGAAGCCAGTGACACTTTGATGGGTATTCCACTACACGGCACCGATCCTCAGACCACAATAAGATGGTTAGATGTTAATATTAATCGAAACAAAAGTAAAAAATAAAGCGGAAATGGTTATGCTTAATCCTGAGTCCACAGACATATATTATGAATCATGGATAGATGACAAATATCCAGCAAGACCCACACTGCTGGAACATATCAATTTGTACAATTTTTCAAAACTTTATGATGTTATTAAAACA
Source organism: Vandiemenella viatica (assembly GCA_031002005.1). Lineage (NCBI taxonomy): Eukaryota > Metazoa > Arthropoda > Insecta > Orthoptera > Morabidae > Vandiemenella > Vandiemenella viatica. The sequence goes on along the minus strand of CM061921.1, from coordinate 45,470,899 downwards.
AGACCAGTTTCTGAGCGGGAAGAATATTTTGTGCTGGATGGTGGCACACTATATTTAAGGAAAAGAAATAGAACTTACCTTATAAATTAATATCTTTATGACATTGAACAAATGCCTGAAAAATACTTTTTTTGTTGTTATTGATGTTCAAGCCGTGGAGAAAATTAGAAGAACTGAAAATGAGATTCAACAGTTACACTGAGGCGTTTAATTTTGTTAAGGACACTTTGATAAAGGAACTGAAGCATGTTAATCTGCGAATTGAATTAAGAAATAATTTACAGAAAGCTTTTGAAATGGTTGAAGCTAAGGTGACTGAGCCAAATAAATAAATCGATACTACGGAAGAAGCAGAAGGTCCTGATAATCCATTAAATTTTGAAGCATATGAAGCCGTTAGAGCTACGGAGGATTTTAATCACATCAACATTGCAGTGATCGAAGAAGAGGAAATTCATCAAATGATAGAAACTCTTAATGATGATCAGAAAAGGGTGTTGGACATGGTTGTGAGAGCAATGGACAAAACTGAGAACAACAAAATCTTGCGTTGTTTTATGAATGGTACAGGTAGTACCGGAAAAAGTTTCATGATAAAAACAATTAAAGCATGGGTTCCAACTGCCAGTAGAACATAAGCAGACACCCAAATATAAACCTCTTTGTGATGAAGTACTTCAGGTTCTAAGGTCGGACCTAAAAGATGTTGTGTTATTTATTATAGATAAAGTTTCAATGGTATCAAACGTTACTCTGGCATATATTAATCTTCGACTTTGGAAATATATGATACTGTTGACCATGAAAACGGATGGTTCGGCAAAAAACATATCCTGGTCCTAGGAGATCTCCTGCAACTTCCTCCGGTGAGAGAAAAATCTCCATTCGAAAAATTGTCTGCCTCAGAAGAAAGCAAATTTCTCGGATCATTTACTTTTCCTAACCTATGGACAGAACTTTTCAGGTACGAAGAACTTATGCAAAATATGGACAGGTAAATTCGACATTCGTTGAAATGTTACTCAGAATAAGGTTAGGCGTTACAACGTAACAAAACCGTGACGTATTGAATAAAACATTGATTACTCTACAAACTAATTCAAATGATGACAGGTTAACTGAAATAGCCTACGTGGCACTATCGAGAGTGAAAAGTCTTAGTGGCGTGCATCTCATTAACGCTGACTTCAGTAACATCAAAGCTCAGAAGTCCGCTATAACCGAGTATAATCGTCTGAGGGCAAATTTCCTTCCAGATCTGCCTCAAATAAATTACACAAAACCAACGGTGAGAAAGCGTAAGGACAGAGAATGGGCTCTGCAGGAAACAATAGCTGATGTCCAACAAATGGAGTGGAAAAAGATTCATAATGAACTATTAACCCACAAAAAAATGATAAAAGGTATAATAAAAAACATAATACAGCTTTGAACTTCTGTCAATAAAGTTTATACTGCCAAAATTAGAATGTATGTCCTGTAACAAACTTCAAGTTTGGAATCAACTTGGGATCAGAAACTTACATACAGCACACATGTTTGTCAGCAATGCCTTGTTTCCACATGCGAGTTCAGTGACCTCTATGTCAGTACCATTACTCCAGAAATAAGTGCTCTTTGACTCAATTTACCCGAAAAAAGTAAGTTATTACGACAAGCTCACCATAAATTGTTTACACGAAAGGAGAGAAAATGCTCCAGTTTGGAAACTAACGAATTCTTGAAATAAATTAAGTGCTAATACTAACTATGCACATGGGGTGTAACAGTAGACTAGCCTTCTCGTGGTGCACCCTGGGCAACGTGGCAAAGCCGCGGCTGAATAGTCTACATCTCAACTGGTTGCTGTACTAGCAGCTTTATGACACAGCACGGTATTGTCAACTCCAAATGGTTCTTCTCAGAATCATCAGTAAATTGATTTCCCCGTATTTATTTAATTACAATCCCAAACATGAAAAATTCTGGCACATATATGCGGCTTAGTTACTTTGCTCCTGATGAAGTTACACGCCTAAGAATTTTTCAATGAATAGAAATCAGCAAGTTTAACTAATACCTTAAATTTTACTTTGATCCTATGCTTAGTTTGGAAGATATTAGTAATTTATTTGAGGTGGTAGTTAAATCAGCGGCAATCCGCATTGCTCAGCTAGAGTAGGAAAGCCCAGTGTGGTGGAATAATTTTAACCAGTGACATAAGATTACAATGTTCAGGAGAAAATTTATCCCACTTGGTAGTCGAAAGACAGCGAGCTTAGAATACTGTTATATAGGATGGTTGTTAGTGAGCGAATATGCAAGCTGTTATTTGTGAGACTTGGCATATTTTTTACAAGAATTGTTTTTGTGGGATCTCATTTCTTTTTGTAAGTTTATGGCTTATTCTAAATCACCGCTCAAATGTAATGATTCCATTTGAAAATCGGTGAATTTCAGAATTGAAGACATTACCAAAAATACCCCACTTTCTGAAAACAATGCTTGGTCATTATGCACGTCATAATTTTTACTGAAATTGTGTGCGTAATACATACTTGTCAAATTCGAAAAAGAGCGAGAGATATCTTTTATGTATTTATAGGTTTGATGAAGCAGCACATTAACTAAAACATGGCGCGCATAATGGCCAAGTCACCAGAATTTTTTTAATTCTAAATAAACGATCTATGACACCGAGAGAAACCATTCTGTTTCATAAAGTGAAGTGAATACAACTGTAAAGTGTAGACTTGGCTCAGAATAAGATCTCATAACTTTTTGTCACTACACGAACACGAGACTTGGCCTATTTTTTTAGTCCTACTGGGCTATAGTAGGAAAGCCCAGTGTGGCGGAATAATTTTAACTAGTGTCATAAGATTACTATGTTCAGGATAAAAGTTATCCCACTTGGTAGTCGAAAGACAGCGAGCCTAGAATACTGTTATATAGGATGGTTGTTAATGAGCGAATATGCAAGCTGTTATTTGTGAGAGAGGTTTGAGAGTGGATTTAGAAAAACTAGCGGTAAAAACGTAGAATTGAACAGTAAAGCCCATTTTCCTATTGGCGTTGTTTATTGTGTTTTCGTTCACATTTAAACAATTTAGAACATATTAAACTATTGTCATTCTGTTGTCAGGCACGGATGAATCAAATCTCTATAAAAGCATGAAAGTTTAAATTGGTATAACAGTCTCATACACAACTCTATCGTGAATCACAAGTAAGAGCTACGATGGCCCTTTTGACGGATCAGGGCGGGATGAACCGAAATTGTTTGCAAGGGACTGGGTTCTTTACTTTCTGTCTTTGTTGAAATCACAGTCCATAGCATCCTGACGACTCCTTGCTGACATGGTGTGATGATGAGGACTCGTTCAGTTGCAAAAAATGAAAGGACGCTTATTACAACGAAGTATCGCAATGTAATAAACACTCAAGACTATATGGCGTGATTTGAAGAAGTCAGTTGTTGACGAAGATTCGCCGAATACCTTCGCACTTGCAGGAAATATGTAATTCTTTACTTTTTTCCGTACATCAGTTCAATTACTTCCGTTTACGATGATCAGCAGCAGCACATCCTCATTTTTGGTGATACGCACTCACAGCGCAAGTATTTCCTTACGTATATGATATCAAGCTGCCTAAAGAGATAATCATGCATCAGTAATTGTGCTCTTGGATAAAATGTAATAAATGTGTTGCAACGTTATCCGAACTTGATTCCCCCTTCTCTGAATTAGTACGGATGAAATATTTCTGGTTTCCTCCCCCAGAATGACAGTGTCCTTACGCTTTGTTGTGGTTTTGTGTTTTGGGTGAAAAATTAAAGGATGGGGAGAGCTAAACGCGGTGTCGACATATATAGGTATACTCTTTCGAACGATATGAAGAATGCCCCTAAGTTTAAAATAACCATCCGCTGGACGAATTACCATCAACATTTTAGTATGCTCTCACTGCAAAAATACTGTGGAGGGGTTTAAACGTGTACTTTTGGTATAAATTCTGATAAGTGGGAATTGTGGTGAATTCCCGAACGTTGACGATTCATTCCACCGGAACTTGAACGAAAAACAGCAACGCCATATAAAGTTCTTGTCCTTAATAACTTTATAACTTGGAAGGGAGAAGTTTTATCTGAGTGAGATCGCAGTTATAGCTCGTATGTAGATATCTGTTTTCGAAAACTATGAGATTTTTATGCATAACAGAATCACCTTTCTAAATTACGTCAGTGATAAATAAAATGAGGAGACTGACAGTGGATACGGGGTCATCAACGTTTATCTGCTGTATTCGTATCATAATGCGCATACTTTTTGTAGTAGCAGCTGCAAATCCCACATAATGACGTTCTTACGGAAAATTTGCTGTCCTTATGCAGTTAAAAACGTGGGATTTCATAACCCACAAAGAGCTTATCATTCAAGAAACTCATTTTATGTGGCCTGTTGAATAAATCTGCCCCGCCAGCAGGACGAAAGAATGCATAACTGGCACAAAATTATGAAGGTGGAAATTTCAAGATCGATTTTTTAATAGAAATACTATTATGCTATAATATGTATTAATTTCTAGTACATATCAGTACTAGATAATAACTAAAAGATACTTTTAAGTTGTTCTCACAACATTTGAAACTTTTAGAATAAAAGTAATTTTTTGTCGAAAATGTTCTACGCATAATCATTTCGGAAAAGTTTTTAAAATATTAGTTAATAATTTATTAATGAAATAAATTGCTGTTAGTTTCGATAAAATCGTAATTTAGGTGTAAGCTAAACTAAAATCGATCAAAATCATCTAAAAATTGAATGCATTCAAGATTTACCTATAAAACTATATATTTATAATGTAAAAGTTTTTTCAGGCGAAATATGCATTTTAATGTACTTTTTTTAAATGATTGATAAGAAACTATTTAATCTACATTGATTTCTGCCCATTTTGTTAATGACCGTGCGTTCACATAATGACAAGATCCAGAAATGACGAAATAAACGCAGAACAGGCTTTTAATCATAATTATGCTTTAAAATATTCTTTGCACTTAGATTTTTTTTACATATCAAATGAAATAAAATATGAAATTAAAAAGCTAGGCACTATCATGTCACAAATTAGGATTTTTAGAAAATATAATTCTAAATGTAATAATTGTCACGGTTTTCTCATTCTTTTAAGTGTAAAATAATAATTCCGTTTGGTCGTAATGATCTGGTGACATATTTTCCGTTGGTTGCACATTCCGCCCCTGTCGTATCCACCTTAACCTCACCCGGCAATTCTGTCGGGTACATGGGATCTACAGTTTAACATGGAATCTGAACCACGGAAGCGTTCAGGCGTACTTTGCATTACAGCAAGCCAGACGTATAGGTTAGGTTAAGGGCGTATGAAAAATGCCGCTGAGACAGGAATTTGAACAAAGGAACTTTCGATCCACAGTTGGACACCATAACCAGTGAGCAACCTGACAGTTCATATTTTTGTAATTAAAAATTAGATGTAATTTGAATTATATTTCCGGAAGTAACGTGCGTAATATTTTTAGATTCCAAGATTTAAAACTTTCGCAACATATCACCCACAGATCTAAAAAAGTTACTTAGTATAATTTTCTGATCAAACATCAATTAAGATTTTTTTTATTACTGTAGTATAGTTACCATATAGATGTGTTTTCATTACTGGAATATCTTTGCCCCATGTAACTACCATATTTTAAAAGAATTTGTAAACATTTTACGCTGATTTATTTCGATAATTAGTTAAAAATACACAATGATGTCACCTTCCATGTGAGAAAACATTTTAATTATTCCTAAGCTCTCACTATTACTTTCTCACTTATTTTTCATTGCCCGCTATGACAGACTTTCTTTAATCAAAATCAGGTTATCGCCTTGGTTGCAAATAGCATTGTTGAAGATAACAATACACCAGACTGGCTTTGCGGAGTGTGAGTACTATGCGTGGGCGATCCACGTACTTCAGTATGTAGAGCGATCTCTGATGTAGTTGATTCTTGGAAGCTCTACATCCGTTGCGGCTCTCCAGCGCCACTAAGCCTAATACACAATTTAGCACATACTAGGGAACGCCTCGTAGTGCTTATCACAAGTAGCTGTTGCAGAGGATCAAGTGTAGAAATACGGAGCTATACTTCCGTGAATCCCATACAATTAGAGTATTAGGCTAGATAGTGGTCAACTTCATTTTCTTTTACTTTACCTCGTAGAGTACAATGAACAGTAATACTGCGAGAATGGGGTCAAATAAACTATTTAGACTGGTATTTCAGACTTAATTGTTACTATCTGATAAGAGAATTCTAGTCGCATACTTGAATATCAGCACTTCAGATAAGCACAGGTATACAGAAAGTTTTGAATATACGTAATTCTCTTATTTAGAGCATAAAAGTAATATTTCCTCAAATAATAATAATAATTACAAGTAATATTAATAGGAATAAATGTAAGGCAAGTGATGTACGATCATACAGAGGAGCCCAGTGTGGATCTGATCACTATCTGGTAAAAATGAAATGTTTCTGGCCATGGAAAATCCTAGGGAGTAACAACATTGCAACAGTAAGGAATCACATCGAGAAGGATCAAAATAAAAGCTATAACATTAATAGCTTACAAGATGAAAGTATAAGAAATTTATTTGTTACTAGAATGGGAAATATATTAGATGAATCATTTGATGGAAGCACTGAAGAAATATACGAGTACATAAAATTTAACATGAAAAAAATAGCAGCTGAAGTGTTGGGAATAAAGGAAAAGAAACGCAAACCTGAAGCAGAGTAGTGGTCAGAAGAAATAGAGCAAGCAGTAAAAGAAAAGAGGGATGCTTTCAATCGTTGGCTGAGTAATAAGTCAGAAAAACAAGGACTTTTTATATGGACAAAAGGAATGAAGCGCTAAGGAAAATAAGGATAGCAAGAAATGAAATATGGGAAGGACATGTGCAAATGTTAATTGTAAATTGGTATTTGGGAAATCACAAGAAGCCTGGTGTGTATTAAAAGGACTTCGACAAGGAACAAAAAGCAAAAGTAATCTGCAGCTGATAAAACCAAAGGAATGGGAAGAATATTTTCAGACATTACTGAACGAGGACAGAGAAGAATACTTAGAAGGAGGATTACGAAAAGACAATGAGCAGGAAGGTGATGACATTCAAATTTCAGAAGTCGAACTGCTTAAGGCATTAAGAACAGGAAAAACTGGCAAATCTCCTGGGTCAGATGGAATCAATTTGGAAATTATGAACTATGGTGGTGATAAGATGTAAAGCTTATAACTCAATGGTTCAATAAAATATTACATGGAGACCCAATACCTAAGGAAATGACATTAGGTTATATTACTACCATATTCAAGAAAGGGGACCACAAAGTATGTTTAAATTATCGTGGGATTTGTGTTATGAATTCATTGATGAAAATTTTTGCCAAACTAATAACAAATAGATTAGAAACACAGTATAAGACTCAAGAAGAACAATGTGTATTTATGACAGGTAGATCATGTATAGGCCACATTTTCACGTTACGACAGATTCTGGAAAAATACAACGAAAAATCAAAAAATATATGATTAATTTTCATAGATTTAGAAAAAGCGTATTATACTGTCTCAAGAAATATGTTATGGAAAGCATTACGTATGTCACATATAGATAACTGCTTAGTAAAAATAATACAACAAATGTACATAAATAATAAATGCCAAATAAAAACTGGTCATGGATTATCACAAAAATTTAAAACAAGTAAAGGTCTGCTGCAAGGATGCCCTATGTCACCAACCCTATTTAAAATTTATAGAGATGTTAGTTTGAGAAAATGGTCTCAAAAGTGTAATAGAATGGGTTTAGAAATAATAGATGGAAAATATCTACATCATTTACTATTTGCTGATGATCAAGTCGTCATAGCACAAGATGGTGAGGACGCAAATCACATATGTAATCAACTGTCAAAAGAATATAAAAAATCGGGCTTGAAAATGAACTACAAAAAAACAGAATATCTTACCAATGATCTGGATGAATTGTACATTGATGGAATAAAAATTAAAATGGTAAATAATTTTTGCTATTTGGATTCAATTTTAGAAATAGGAGGAAAATCGAATATGGAAATTATTAAAAGAATTACTAATGGCCGGAAAGTAATCGGGATGCTAAATTCAGTTCTATGGAGCAAGAGTGTTATGAACAGAACAAAAAGAATTATATTCAAATCATTATTTGAAAGTGTAGTCTTATATGGATCGGAATGCTGGACAATCAACCAAAAACATATCAAGAAGCTGAAAGCATTAGAAATGTATTTCTGGAGAAGATCAGCAAGAATATCAAGAAAAGAAAAAGTAAGGAATACCGAAATAATAAGGCTAATGGAAGTGAAAGAAGAAATGTATGATGTTATAGAACGAAAAAGACTGGAATGGTATGGCCATGTAAGAAGGATTGAAGAGATTAGGACACCAAAACTGGTACATGAATGGGAAGTTAAAGGAAGGAGGAAAAGAGGACGGCTCGTGTTTACCTGGCTCCAAAGTGTACAAATAGTAATGAGAAGACTTGGTGCAGTAGAGGAAGATATACACGATCGAAATATCTGGAGGAATATTTTGAGAAGATGAAGTCAAGATCTATATTCCGAATTCTTTATTGTTGTGTTGGAGAAAAACCTCTGTAGTGAGGAAAATCTCTCTTAATAATAATAATAAAATGTTTGCCCATTAATTCCTTCGTTTTTTTTTTCTTTCTGGATGGGTTTTTTTTTTTTTGTTTTTTTTTTGCATAGATTTATGCTTTCTGTAGTAGCTGTTAAGGAGCAAAAAGTATGGCAATGAGATTAGCGTTTATACTGGACATTGACAACAAAACTATATCCCAACCCACTTGGGGTCACTTGAAACTACAAGTATTGTCACTGTTCGCTCACTTACTATGGTTACTCTTTAAATGAACTCATTTACGCCATACCTTGAAAGCGTAAAGTGAAAATCATGTACCTGAAATTTCCCTTTGGTCGATGGCCTCGTCCGAACTTTTTTGAAACATACAAAAAGGTCAAAAGCATGTCTAAACTAATAAATAAAAACATTCAAATAGTCTGAGATAAATTTTCACCGACTTAACGTTTAATACATAGTTTTTCGTTATATAGACTCATCGACATTTATAATGATAATTTTCTCTCAGAAAATTTCACCACAACAGACTTTTACCAGGTAATTATTTCTTCTAAATAAAGTACACTTCTGTTACGGTCATAAAAATCCTAAAGTTTCTTGAATATTCCATGGCTAACTGTCCTAAAATCCACTTTCGTTTTCGTGTAACGTTATGTGCAGTTATGATAATGATGAGATTTCCATTAGTAAATATCGCTAACAGTTTCTGCATATGTTGCATAGTGACTAATAAACAAGTTCTCTTCTAAAATACGGAATACCTCATTTTCTGATCATGACCTGAGAGGATTTAACGATGACTATCCATAAACAGCGGAATATTGGGTGCGGTTTACAGCATCGTAAAGTCGGTTCTTGCATGGAACATCTTTGTTGCAATATATGCTGTATGTATCTGACATTTCGCAACTCGTGGAAACCACAAAACCTAGTGTAATAAACCTAAAATTGGTACTCATTCTTCTGCATAAAGCCGTAGAACAATCACAAACTGCGGCAGAAGTAGCCATACGCCAGGGGTCTTTAGACCTTCGTCGTATATTACGGGACAGAGCAAAGTCCTTATCTTGGCCGTTGGGGAAGAATTGATCTTAACGCCCAGTGGAGCTAGAATCGTGCCAGCTTTTCCAGATGAGTTACATGAATATGGAAAGCCCAATTTTGTTTAAAATTATGTCAAGCTGATTAGTGTACACAAGTTCGATACCATTCTGAGAGCTATATGACTTCGCAGGCAACTCCTAGGCCACATTTCATCAATGCGTAGTTTGTACAAATATCTGAGCAACTGTTTACTGATGTATTCGACATATAATCTATGTAAGGTAGTGAATCAGTGCTTTGACAAATTTCAATTTCTTTTATTTATTAGTTTTGTCGTATGAGTTTAATTTTCATTGAGAGATTCTTCTTATTGCAGGTATCATTAGTCAGTTGGTGTGCTACTTCTAATTTTGTTGTTCTTGATCTTTTTGCATCCTTACCAAGCCCATTAATCTGAATTATTTCATCTATATATTTGAATTCGTTGACTCCTTGTGCGTCGTTGCAGTGTGGGTGCATGTTCGCTTTATATTAGCTAATTTAACGTATTGTGCTGATTAGGTCTGAGGTACATTTATAAACTTAGAAATCAGCGATAAAACAGTGGTTTGATAGTCAAATCATGCCCCGCAATATCTGTTCCGGTGGTTTGGTATTTTCAACTTCTTGTGGGTTCTCCATGCAGCAAGATAAAATGGGCGCTTTCAATAACGGTTGTGGAAGAAGAAACATTTTCGCCTGCTTCGCATCGGTGATCACAATGTGGCTGCAAAAAACCATTTCCACCTACGAGAATGGAACGTGCGCGCGACTGTGTGTTTGAATGAGTGGCCAATTTTGGGACACTTTGTCACCCATGTGTCTGATAAAAATTTTCACCCTCTTCGCATATACCTGTGGAGGGGGACACTGGACCACGCGTTTGCACCATGGAGCTTACGGAGGATGCAGCTCGAACATCCGGTACAGCCAACTATTTCTCGGTGATCCCAGAGGCGTGGACCGTGAGGTTTATCTGCTGGCTGCACCACTCTCCAGGATACAAAGAAGATGTTACCAATGATTCCATGGCGGGAAGTTGAAGAAGACTGGCCTCCATCTTGAACAGAGGTTCATCACTGAGGTCTGCATCACCACATCTCTCCTAAATTTGTCATGTGATAGGGCAGTTTTGTAATATGCAGCCTACCGAGCGTGGTGGGTCTGCGGTTAACGCTCTGGTTTCGCATTCGTGAAGACGGCGGTTCGAATCCCCGTCCGGGCATCCAGTTTTGGAATGTCCATAGTTCCCCCAAATCACTCCAGGCAAATGACGGGATGCTTCCTTCAAAACGTCATGGCAGAATTCCTTCCCGTTCCTTGTCCCCATTCCTTTCCCGCTTGCAATGACCTCGACGTCAACGAGGCGTAAAGCCATAAGTAAAAAAAAAAAAAATATATGCAGGCCTACAACTGGTTGTAGTGTAATACAATTAAATTCAAGGCACTTCTTATTCCATGCAAGATACAACTACCCTTCGGTTGACCAAAGGACAACTTCAAGAGCTCACCACGTCCTACAACGTCTTCGTATTATCAGCAATGTAGAACGAAGTCTTTCTCGGCGTTGAGAATGTATAAACTGCTCTCGGGTGACTAGCCGAGTCAAGAGTGCGTTGTCACACGATATTTCGGCGACTTTTCGCTGCACCCGGCACTTCACCAGAAGATGGCGGCAATGAATCTAGTCGCCGAAATATCGTATGACAACGCACTCTTGACTCGGCTAGTCACCCGAGAGCAGTTTATATTTCAGCAATGAAGTTATTCACGTTTCCACCACTACTGTAGTCACGTTTCATTCATTCGAAAGCCACCCTGGTCTTCTTACATAGACAAATTGCAGCCTTCTCCTTTGAAACTAAAACGCGCTAATACCAGTGCTGTGCTGCGAGAGCACCTATGTGGTAAATACTTCCCAATTATGCATCTTTGAACTAGTTAAGCCATTACACCTTTAAACATAAAGACTCTAACTTCAGTATCATATTTCTCTGTGGAGTATTTCAACTCATACACACATTTTATGCAAATATGTTAACGATATTGGTTCAGTATATGCACTTTGTAAAAATGACGAAATAATTCCTGCAATGTGTATGATTCTTTGCAGGGCGTATGCATATTAAATTCATGTTTAACTGCTATTGCTTCTCATTATTTGTTCAGAAGTAAGACTGTCTTTTAATCAAGTAGAAATATTTAACGGAGCGCAGTTTGACCATTAATTTATTGTTCACAATTGAACACTTATTTATTACAACAACAGCCCAACCATTTGGAGCACTATAACCATTCATTACAGTGCGTGAGGATGAACGCTGGTCTCTAAGAATTTACAACAACTAATGGGTTGACAATTTACGACCCTAGCTTGACTGTTATGTGGTTTCCGATTCAGTAGATTATATTTACAGAAAAATCTTTCAATACTGTACACATTAGAGAAAATGAACTACATCATATTACATGAATTATTTTTCTATAGGAGATACGGAAATACTCGACACTGCCCTATTAAATTTCTATGCTGACTGCTTTTGAAGCCGTAGGTGAATGGTTGTCATTAGGGATCCCCATTTACTGTGAGATGAATGAAAATAGTTCCTGATTTCTCTGACCTTGTTTTTATGTTTAAACTATAGTAAGTATTATTACCTACAAGATTTTCTGGTAGAAACATGCTTATGGTAATTGCACATAGTATTAGGCAGCTGTCTTCTGACGTACACAGTTGTAATAATTTGCACACGAGAGTAAAAAAAAAAAATAATATACTTTTATCGCACAGAATACTAATTAAAAAAAATGGTTAAATCACATGAAGTTAGAGTAGAAAGCAGAACTGCCTTCGGTTAGCACTGTATTTCATATTCAAGAGACCGAACGCAGACTATTAAACGTAATATCGTGGGTCTAGTAACAAAAATAACTGTGTAACTATGGCTTTGGATGTTATGATTATTACAGTCGATATTTTTAATAATGTTAGTTAGGGACTAATAAACAATATATAGAATAACCTTTCTTGTTTGCCCAAATTAGCTGATTTAATTGTAAATTATTTTTAGAATATTATTACTAAAACTGTCAAACATAAAAATATTGTTGTTGTTTTTTTCTTTTCAAAAAATAATGTGAAAGAACTGTGTTGATAGTTTCAACATGTTTTAATAATAGAAACTTTAAATACTCGAAATAATCTTTGAATACTGTAATTAATAAAAATAAGCTCAGTGACAATATTATGACAACCCTCATCCTCATCTACATCTACGATTCACAAAATTGTGTGTGGCAGAGGGTGCTTACAGTAAAACTAATCTTTACTGTGTGGCTTCCAATCCCGAGTGGCACGAGGAAAAAAAAGAATCCCACAAAACAATTCTTGTAAAAATATGCCAAGTCTCGTGTTAGTGCAGTGACAAAAAGTTATGAGATCTTCTTCTGAGCCAAGTATACACTTTACAGAGTGTATTCACTTCACTTTATGAAACAGAATGGTTTTTTTCGGTATCATAGATCGTTTATTTAGGATAAAAAAATCTGATGACTTGGCAATATGCATGTCATAATTTGAACTGAAATTGAGGGAATAATATATATACATACTTGTCAAATTCGAAAAATAGCAAGGAAACTCTTGGCTTTTACGTTTTTATACGTAAGTTTGTGTACGTTAACAAAAACATGGCGTGCATAGTGGCCAAGTCATCAGATTTTTTATCCTAAATAAACGATCTATGATACCGAAAGAAACCATTCTGTTTCATAAAGTAAAGTGAATACACACTGTAAAGTGTAGACTTGGCTCAGAAGAAGATCTCATAACTTTTTGTCACTGCACGAACACGAGACTTGGCCTATTTTTACAAGAATTGTTTTTGTGGGAACTCATTAATTTTTGTAAGTTTATCGCTTATCATGAATCACCGCTCAAATGTAATGATTCCACTTGAAAATCGGTTAGTAAGAACATTTCAGATTTTAAGGCATAAATATACGTTACCAACAATGCCCCAATCACTGAAAACAATTGATGTTCCCGATAGCCGAGCAATGCTGATTGCCGCTGGCTTAACTACCACCATAAATAAATTACTTCCAAACTAAGCATAATACCAAAGTAAATTTTAAGATATCACTTAAACTTGCTTATCTCTTTGCATTAAAAAATTCTCAACCATGTAGCTTCATCGGGAGCAAAGCAATTAAGCCGCAAATATGTGCCAGAATTTTTCATGTTTGGGATTCTAATTAAATAAATACGGGAGAAAACTCCAATATTAGAATTTTCTCATGATGTTGGGATGAAACCATATATGTGTACCAAATTACTTGTTTCTAGGATTATTGTAAGTACAGTGGAATTTTGATATCTGGGTGATGTGCCGAAATAAAATTTTGAATTTCAATAACTTCAAAAGTAAGAAAAGGAAAGAAGTATAATTAAACAATTTAGTTAAACATATTAGCTCACTCTACAGTGAAAATTAGAGCTTTATAAATTAATTAGGGTAGACAGCGATTTTAGGTTAGGGGTAGGTAAGGGGGTTGGTATATGAAATTTTACAAGTTTCATATTTTTCTTATAATATGTGGGTAAAATTTTATCTGTGTACAAAATTTCAGCTTTCTACGGCTACGGGAAGTGCCTTAGAATTTTGATGATCATCAGTCAGTGAGTGAGTGAGTGACAAAATCTCTGAAGTTTGCATCCGAATAACTTACGAATTAAGAACAATAATAAAATAAAATAAAGTACGTTTGCTAAGATCGCTGATATCTATGTATAACAGAAATTTGAGACATGTAGCATAAATAGGACGGAAGAAATTGAGGTTCAAAAATTGCCCGAATCGCTTCAAGAAAAGGGTAGGCAGTGCCGCCGTTGACTCGACTTGGCGGGTGCTCTGCCGTGCACCCAAATTAACATAAACATCAGTGAGGCATTTTATTTCTCTAACCTTATCTCTCCTGCCACTGCGACCCAAACAGGTTCGTGGACGAAATATTTCACCTCACTCGTAAGTGAAAGTGAGTGTACGCATGTTTACCAATAATTTCAAACAAAGCCTGTGTCGTCTATCTACCAGAGAATCCCAGCCCAACCTAAGAACCAATGCTGTGATGCTTTCATATGGACTGTGGTGAGCAGTCACAAATTGATCTGCTCTTTTCTGTACTTTCTGTCAATCAACAGATCCCAAACGGCACAACAGTATTCCGAATGTGCGTGCACAAGGGTTTTGTACTCTGTCTCCTTTTTTGTGCATTACAGTTTTTTAAGATTCGCAGCCTAGAATTAACTCTAATTACAAACGAATTAACATGAAAGTCCCATATGATGTTCCTTTGTACTATTACGCCTAAATACTTCACGGAATCAACCGTTTCTATAACTGAATTATTTAGTTTGTATTTCTGAGCAAACGGATGTTTTTGTTTGTTTTTCACATTGCCTTGCACTTTTCACAATTTAATACAAGTTGCTATTTGTCACACCATGCCGAAATAACATCCACATCGCCCTGAATTGGTAAGCAATTGACAGCATTCCTAACTCTTCTATAGATGACCGCATCATCAACGAACAATCTAAAACTGATATTCACGTTGTCTTCTAGATCAGTGGCCGGTTGCGTTAGAAAAAATAATCAACATGATAAACCGTTCTGATGCTCCAAAGGAAACGTAAACATTTGAGAGAGTTTATATATAAGAGAACAGGAAATATTTGTTTGAAAAAATAAGTCATTAGTATTGAAAATATTCTATTTCACTAAAAAACTAAATCCATAAGCTAATTATTCCAGATTATGTCAATACATGTTTAGAGTTACATGATTAACCAATAATTCTATTTGCGGAAAATAATTGCCTGATTCTATAATTATGAACAAGAGAGAAAAATTCCGAAGGGAACGATATATGAATTGTGTAAAATGCTACAATCATGACTTCTGAAATCTGGAGTTGTTTAACGACATTTAACTGTTGGGAAATAGAAATAATATATTAGTCAGTTAACTGTTAGTATAATTTTATTTGGGAATATAAATTGGGAACTGGTTTTATTTAATGTGAACAAACAATGAGATTGGCTGGTTTAATTTACAGGAACAATCATCTGTTGTATTAGATTTATTTTTAAAAAAAAATAGTAATCAAAGACGGTTTACAACACTTCTAAACAATTATATTCATACGAAACATAAGCTATTAGCTATAAAAATAAGTACTTATGTCATGAGCATTTGTCATTAAATGTCCATATCGCATTGGCTATGTGGATGACTCATTCGGTTTACTTTGCGTAACCAAAAAGAAACTAACCTTCCTCAATGAAATCGATATCGAAAGATATATACGTGGTGTGAATTTTCTTGGCGACATGAAGTATGGTCCGTGACATCATTGGCCTCTCTCTATCGACTCACAAAGCCGTGCTGCGACTTGTCGGAAGCTGGCACCGCCAAATTGGCGTCAGGTCCGCTGGGCTGTGCTACATACAGCCCCTAAATCTTCTCCTGGAAACAAAATTGAAAACAGCAAACGCCGTTGTCAACTCACATAAATATTGCCGCCAGACTTTTGTTCCAAACATTTCCACTTTTGTCATTTCTTTTCTCAGCTCGGGTTTATACGCAGCATGGTCTTGTGAAATTCCACTTTGTGTTATTTCGTTTCAGTCTAAGAAAACGGTATAGTTACCTGTATCTATAGTACTTGTAAATGTGATTGATTTATTTTTATTGTAGTAGCAAAGTACTGCAAACCATGTATTAACAAATTTCTTTGGGCGTAGGCGTGTATCCTATAATACGAAAGTGTTCTGAAAAGTTCTCGGCCGTAGTTTTCGATTCCGGAGGAAAAATATGAGATATCATCTAAAACATTTCAGACCACCCTTTTAAAATGAAATAGTCCAGTCTTATAACTTAACCTATTACTATTTCGTGTTATGTATAATGTATATCTTTTACGTCATGTGCACTGTGATGTGATGGTAGCTAGTATTTGATATGATATGCGGAAGAACAACGTATTTTCGCAAATAACTGCGTTAACCATATCTATTTATTCACCAAAAATAAGAATAAAAATTGAAAAATATGTTTCGATACACTATAATCTTTGAATGAATTACAAGAATTAAAATTTAATGATGAATAATATCCAAGTTTTATTGATTATTGCCAGATATCATGGTTATTAAATTGAGTTGTTCATTGTCTTTAATATCGATCTTTTCTCATTTAACGTAATAGTGTATTTCATTAATTAATAACTTCATCCATAGTTAGATTTAGTAAAGGATTTTCATATACCATATTGCATTTAACATTGTAGAACCAAACTTGGAGGTTTGGTATTATCACGTTTAAATGTTAAAACACAAAAATTGGGAACGATGTTCGCATAAAAGTGTTACGATTTTAACGTTATGACGTGAAAATTTATGTTTCTTGTGTGACATATAAAAGGGAATATAAGATTTTAACAAGAAACATTCATCTTCAATTATAGGTTGCAGAATGCATAAAACAAGCATGATGAACTTCTTCTATTATTTTTCCTAAATAAAAGTGTATATTTTCTTGATTAGATACATAAATGATTTTTAGAAAATAAACTCTGTTTAATTGCTATTAGGAATGTCCAATGTTTTTATCTTTGGATGAAAATTTCTCATTCAGAGAACACTATTATGACGCAAACCAAACGCTGAGTTTCACAGTTCAGCTTGGGCAGCCGATATTCATTGGTGCCTACTATTACTTTGATAACAATTTTATCACCGATATGTTTGAATCGTGGAAGTTTTCCTGGGCTCTAGGCCTGTCGGCTGAAAACTTTTCTATCGCCTATTTTTTAACATATTCAGCCAATCATAATAAATCAAATAAAAGCGCTGAAACATTTTTCGGTACGACATATCTAGTTGTTGCCCACATATCAGTTGATTGGTGCATCCACTATATTCGCATAGTAGTAGTATTGCTGGATCAATTACAACCATCGTAATCTGTCATTTGAAAATATGTGTTTCAATCTGGCACTGTCAGAAACTGAGAAACTGGTAGTTTCTTTTTCTGTTCTTATCGAGTAGAGGGTGTTTTTTTTTTTTTTTTTTTTTTTTTTTTTTTATGTTTAGCTACTGCTTTTCTTTGCCTGATTTTGCTGGTCATATTTCGTGTTTCCACGAAACGTTCTATAGGTTTGCAGTTTTATTTATGAGGCTCCACTTTCTGGAATAGAACGAAATACTGCATTTTTCTCTTTCATATGCCTCACTTTTTCTTTAACATGTTCAAAAAATTATTTCTAAAAGGCATGCAGCTCTTTTAGTTGGGGCCACAACATATTACGCTTGGTGACAGATTAAAACTTTTGAAACTAGAGACTATTAAGTTTCCGATTTATTCTAGTTTTGTACCGTAGTGTCAAAATTTAAGTTGTTTCTAGCGTACCAAAAATGAAGAATTGAGTTTTCTTTCCCAAGAATTTAATAGCCAGAAATTTTAATTCCAAAGTGATTTTTTCTAATACCATAGATTATTATTATTTTTAAAGAAATAGAAATCATATCATTACATACACTGTTTGCCCTGAACTGCCCAACGAAAATCCTACAGTGCTGCAATTTTTGAGAAGAGTAATATAGGTTTTCATACACTCCTGTGTGTAATGACATACTGTCACGATTTATAACCGAGCGTGGTGGGTGAACGGTTAATGTTCTGGCCTCGCATTCGGGAGGACGAGGGTTCGAATCCCCTTCCGGGCATCCAGATTTGGGTTTTACATGGTTTCCCCAAATCACTCCAGGCGAATGCCGGGATGCTTCATTCAAAAAGGATATGGCCAAATTTCTTACCGTTCCTCATCCCCAGTACCATCCCGCCTCTAATGACCTTAGCCGTCGACGAGCCGTAAGTAAAATAATAATAATAATAATAAAAGTCACGATTCATGCCACTACATTTTCTATATTTTCTCAATTTTTCGTTTTATAATAGTCCTTTATATGTTTCAAAAGTTACTGCTACTGTCACAATACTGTTGTTATCACTCTCGTTATTCAAAAGCTTACTGACCTGTCATGGAAGAAATAAAAACATTGCATTCAGCATGGCTTCTTTATCTATAATAAGGTTCCAGGCTATTTGTTTATGTGAATCTCGTTATTTCAGTCTTGCAGATAATTACTTCAATCGCACTGCGTTGGTGGCGGGTGAGCGTTTTATCTGCCTGCGTAAAACATGTCAGCAGCTGATAAGCTACCTCTCGCCACATTTTGAGCCCTTTATGGGCGGTGATGTATTACACAGATGAGCGCAGGGGTTAATTATCAGCTTGTTACGCTTACCTCAATGTTTCAAGCTTCAGATATCAAGTACAGTTTGTGGCAAACGGCCTCCGTATTTATATGCATTGGAAAAACTTCGTTTTGACGCATTTTGGGATCCACATTTTTTTCTTAAATATAAACTCATGAAATGAATTTGCCAGCTCTGCCATTACTTCGCTAACTCTTATGAACAAAGCCATTACTGAGTTGAATCCATTGAATCGGGTCCTGCACGTTATAGATATAACTAATGAGGTAAGTAAGATACGGAGGGGACAAAAAAAAATTCTTACCATCTCAGTATGTCAACCGCCGTCGTGATTACTCCTGAAGAACAAGCACGATGCAATCCATCAGTGAAGAAACACAAGTAGTCACGAAGTGGTGGACTACTAAATAGTAAGTTTTGCTGTCGGAAAGCTGTTAAGTTTTTTAAATTATTTATTTGAGTGAATGGATGTATAGCTAACAGCTTTCGCCTCATATACACCATTCACGAATGAAGACCTTAACGAACTTTACAAAAAAAAAAAACAAAAAAACAACAACAACAAAACAAAAAACAACAACATAAAAACAACAACAAAAAACAACAAAAAAACAACAACAAAAACAACAAAAACAACAACATAAAAACAACAACAACAAAAAACAACTATTGGCAGTCATTGCGGACTGACGACAGAAGTGAACATTTAAAACTGTGATTGTCAACGTGCAACACGTCATACTTATATCTACAGGTATACTAAATATTAATAGTTCCGTATGATGGTAATGACCTGTTCACAAGTTTTCTATTGGCTGCGCATTCCGCCCCTATCTTAGCCGCCTTAACCTAACCCCACAGTGCTACCAGGTGCAGGCGAACTTTATTTTAACGTTGAATCCGAATCAAAGAAGCGTTCTGGCGTAATTCACATTACACAGCAAGCTGTGGCAGAGATGAAGGTAGGTTTAAGTACCTACGAAAATCCCCGCCGAGAGAGGAATTATAACTGGGAACCTTTCGCTCCCCAGTCAGACACCTTAGCCACTGAGCCACCAGACCGCAACATAGGCAAAGTTAACATTAGTAAGTCGGCGAAGCGAACTTATAAGATTTTTACCCATCCAAAAGTCACCCAACGCGACCAAAGAGAGAAACTTTCGGAAGTAAGCGCCTTAAATGCCGAGGTAACATACCGCCTGGTTTTGAGATATACGTGAGCTAAAACTATCAAAATCGGATAAAAACCATGGGCTAAGGTGAAGGGTGAAAGGGGGAGAGGATTTAGGTTTTTAATAATTCAACCGTAAACAGTATTTTCCTATTTGTTTCAAAGTATACATATGCATACTTCCATCAAAATTGAATAAAACCAAGAGTTCCAAAAAGAACATTGGCAAAAAAAAAATATATATATATATGTATATATATATATATATATATATATATATATATATATATATATACCCCATACAAGTATAATCTATACCACCGAGCTCGTTGGGTGAGCGGTTAACGCTCTGGCCTCACATTCTGGAGGACACCGGTTCGAATCCCTGTCCGGGCATACCGATCTGGGTTTTCCATAGTTTCTCCAAATCACTCCAGGCGAATGATGGTATGCTTCTTTCAAAAAAGGCAATGACCGAATTCCTTTCCGTTCCGTGTTCCCAGTCCCATCCCGCCTATAATGACCTCGACGTCGACGAGGTCCAAAGCTATATATAAAATAAAAATTTATACTTTCACTGCACGTCATAATTTTTTTTTTTTTTTTTTTTTTGGTGCCCCTGAGGTCGCACGTTAGCGGGTGGTTTGCCTCACCACTCATCCACCTCCTCAGCACGTGTCCGTTGTTGTTGTTGTTGTTATTTGGGTTTTAGGGCGCGTCACGTCATAATTATAGCTACAAATATACTGTTAACATTGGCATGTTGGTGACGTGAACTCACAAGTTTTTACCCTTCCAAAAAGGGTCCAACAAGCACATCACATGCACAACACGTCATAGTATGTCGGTGACGGGAAGTCGGGAGCTTACAGGTTCGAAACATCTCCCAATACACCTATAGAAGTTTTCACTTCAATAATTGGCGATGAAAGCAAACATTTCCGAATACGTTTCCGTTGCTCGCAGCACACCATAAAAAATAGTTGAAGACTGCTGTCTTTAGCTGAAAAGACTTCTTCTTTCGTTCGTGGGGCTTTGTGACTCGTCAACGACTTGGAAATTAGAACTGGATCTTAAGCGGATTATCGTGAGATAACTGGAAGCATTTATGGAAGCTCTCTCTTCCCATCCCTCAGACTTAGACTTTAAAGCGACTGGCTATGAACTGAACGAAATGGGTTTAAATATCGAAGAAGCCGAAATTTTTTTCGTTACATGTGATGACCCTCTCTCCTCTGCTGAATGAGTCTGATTTTTAAGAAATATAGGGTTAGATAGGTCTGAACACACCACCTACATTCTTTCATCGAGATCGCAATTGTAATACCTAAATCTGATTTCGCCGTTATCGCCGTACAGCTCTTTACACAAATATTCAGATGAAATGATATCAGGAAAAAATAAAAACTGATGTCTTGGGGTTCGGATTGGTTTTTGAATAGAGGAAGTCTAAAATCTTGGACTGTGTCCACGTGCTCAACAATTCTTCCATTCTGTGTGTGTGTGTTTTTTGTTTTGTTTTGTTTAGTACTTGATTAACGATAAATTGCATTAACTCCCTGTTGACACAGTGACTTGCACTACTGATTCTAAAAAAAAGACGTGTTTGTCTTGTTTGTGAGTTGTTAAACACTAGTGAGAAGACCTGTGGATTCTGATATTCCCAAGGGTTTTTTCTTTTTCGGAAAGGCAAGGGAAGAGGTAAATCAGTGAAAATGATCTAGTTGTAAGAAACATCAGGAACTTCCAGAGAAATTTATACGCTGAAATAGCTCGTGCCTAAAAAATTGTCATACAAAAACAGGGTTGTTGAAATTTAATACGATACACCAATCTCTTCGAAACTCTACTTAGGCAAGAAGCACAAAGTACTGGCGTGACGGGAGCAATAGTTAATTAACATTGAAAGCTCACTGGCACGCGTGTAAATTACTGAATGCTTAATGAATCAGATTAAGCGAGTGCAACAGAGTAAGTTTAATTAAC
Organism: Vandiemenella viatica; assembly: GCA_031002005.1. NCBI lineage: Eukaryota > Metazoa > Arthropoda > Insecta > Orthoptera > Morabidae > Vandiemenella > Vandiemenella viatica. The sequence goes on along the minus strand of CM061921.1, from coordinate 45,448,601 downwards.
TTGGGTATAGTATCCAAGCTAAACCTGAAATATGTGAATTCGAAGTGAAGAGTGTTCCACCTGCCAATAGTGTCGAGCACGCGGTTGTCTGTGAAATCGTTTATGCAATTCGGATCTAATATTCTCACCAACGTTCTAATGATTTGGTATGCTGTAATCAGTTCCTGAATCTTTACCTTCATCTTCCCTGCATGTTTGTGAATTCCGTTCCAGGTTTTCTTTTGGAGGAGATCAGCATGAAACAATAGTGAGGTTTAAGATTCCAGCGTATACTCCCTAGTTGGGAGTCATTATGTATCTTTCTTTTATCAAAGTTCGTTCCTGATCCGGAAATATTCATTAACACTTTCGAATCATTTTGGGTATTTTGTTTTTATTGTACCCATTGATATTGATCCTAAAAAAGTAGCAACAACACATAGTGAATATAAAATTGAACTAAACCTACCTATTGCCGATACAATACTTATATCGGTGACCCAGAGGACACAGCGCTTACCACCACGTTACCGGGGACGTCTTGGCTCACAATCCGGTCGGTGCAAGACTCTATTGTGATGAATGTTACCCAAGTCTAATTAGGAGATTTTGGCTTTACTACTTCGTTAGTTGCGTGACCGATCGTAATAAAAACAACAGTAACGGTGAAGCATTTTTTCTAAGTGATGAGTTGACTTCACGCATTTCTAAACTTCGGTTTTGTTCTGGCTCAAAATTACAAATTTTTTGATTCACATATTACTTATCCGGAACAGTAGAAACAGTATAGCTTCATTTAACAATTTATGGTGTTGTATCTGAGTTTGTTTCTACAAATCAAAGCGGTATAGTGATTAATTGAAATTCCATAATACTTACTTGTTTAGTGTCATTACACTATGTAGAGATTTCATTGGTTGTTAATGCAAAACATAGCGAAAAGAGAAATCTCATCAGCGAGTATGCAACTCCATCACGCTTAATTGACGTCATTCTTTTCTCATATTTTTTATTCATATTTCCGAATAATGATGCTCCAGAATACGTTTCAATTATAAAACATTTTGGAGACAAATTCTGTATTATTTATGTTACTAAATACTATCTCCAAACTTAACAAGCACACATACTCCCTTGATGACGCCAGTAGCTTAGTCGTTAGAGCAATTAACCAGGAGTTGGGCAACTGAAGTTCAGATCCCGATGAGGTTGCACCTTTTACGTCAAAGTTAAACGTGCGGAATGGCCTCAAATGCACACTCAGCTTAATATCAAGGGATTACTGGTACTCTCTGGACGAAATGAGAGAAGAACGATTGTGCTGCCCACACAGCCACAAATAACAACAGCAAGTGTTTTTAAAAATTGCTACGTAGCAGATCGAAAATCATTTAACAGAAATTTTTTACATTATTCCAAAAAATTGGTGAAGATACTTCTAATCTTCAATGCCTTCCTCATATATATATATATATATATCATGCACAAACACAAACGCTTGCAGACAGTTACATAAAATAGAGCAAAATAAACCCATTGTAAATGCCAACTAACCACAAAAACAGCCACCAACGCATTATACTTTCCAGTGATAAGAAAATCTTATTGAAAGCAGAGTTATATGTATTGTAGCCAGGAAATATCTACTGACTGTATTTTGATGTTTCATTTTGATAAGATTTTGGTAAGCTGATAACTTTACCTCATTATAATCAACGTTTCATTTATCGATTTTTTTTTTTTTTTTTTTTTTTTTTTTTTTTTTTTTTTGGGAGAGAAATTTTGTCATTAAGTATGTTTCTAAATACTATCTCCAAACTTAAAAAGTATACATACTCCCTTGATGACGCCAGTAGCTTAGCTTGAACGCTATTCGGCATAAATTGCAGGTCAGATTTTGATGGAGTTTCGATTAATGTACAACAAGCGCTCCCGTAGGTAAAATACAATATATTATTATAAATTTTCAATGAATGCGATTTATGAAAACTACTGTTCGGATTTTGATGGAAGTTCGGTTAATGTATAGCCTAGGATCCAGAGGGAAAATTATGTACTGCATGTTTCATTTTGATGTGATGTTGTAAAGTTGAGCAATTAAAATGAAAGGGTCTGTAAAATTAAATTCATGTAAAGGTAAGTTACTTATTGAAGTTGAAATGTATTTGAAGGAACCATGGTGGCATACATCTGGCGTGTTTTCTAAAAACTGTAGTTTGGATATTCGGATCGGCGAATTGAACACTAGACCTCACCTATGCATGGTGTAAACGTTATCTGACTCATTCTTCCACAGAAGGAATATCAGTAAGTTTAGACTGCAGAAATTTTGGTGCAAACAAAATGTTAAAACAACTAAATAATCCCAGTAATTAATTCTCCTCGTACAGAGAAATTTTTTTGCTTAAACGTTACTTTGTAGAAAGTATTATCATGACCATGATTGGCTGGTACGTGAACTGAAACCTCTGGACATTCTGCGAGACTATACGCCAAGAACACTAATTTACTTTTACGAAGGAGACTGCTGTAGAGTACGAATAAATCCCTACTATATTACTTATCTCTGTTACTTTTTCCGTAGGAAGCGTTGCAAAAAACTTTGTGAATTATAGCATAAAATAAGATAGTGATTCAAGACAATAGACCGCGCTCTGTATTTCTTTGTGGTAGAACTTCATATTCCTATCCTCAACCTGTTCGACGCCCCGAGAACTCACACTTTCCTCTCTCAAACCATCCCCTGGTCTCGAATGAAATAGAGATATTCACAATATTAACGAAACGTTCTTGTAATACATGCAACTCCAGGTATCATGGATGCTATAAGATCGGTAATGTTCTGAAATAATGAACGGTTTTTTACTTTAAAACTCCAGGCAAAATAATCAGGTTGTTAATGTAAGTATGTAACATAAAGATATCACACAAGTCAAACATATAAAGTGTGCCCAAAACGTAAGACAAAATTTACATCTGGTAATAAATATTGTGTTACAGGGTGAGATTGTTAACTACCCAGTGAGATGACCAACTGTATCAGTTCAGTCAAATTCAGACACAGATTGAGTTTTTAAAATTGTGTGAACTGATGCATTTTATCTCCAAAACAATATCGTGCGTAATTCGTCACATTATAAACATCTAATAACAGCTTAAAATAACGTTCTAAGATTATTTAAATCTGTTAATTAACTGAAAGGAAGAATTTGATGACACGCCACAGATTTATTTGATTTTTCACCGCGTATTGTTTACCGTTAAAATGTTATTAAAAACAAAATATAAGTTTAAATTAATTCAAAATATTATTATTATTAAGATTATTAACACGTATATATTGTTACAAAATATACAAAGGTGCTTGGTAGTAAGCAGGGATTTGAGGTGTGTCGAACGCAAAAACATCCTGTTGTGCTCAAAAGAACATGTAGATTAATTTCTTCAAGTCTGCGTCACTCAAATACTTGTACAAAAACAACACTTTCCTATTGTTTTAGAACTAAATTGAATCCTTGCTGGCCGATATCAATTAGAACTTTATGCAAAGTCAATACTTGAGACTTGTGTATGCTGCATGCAAATGCAACCTTGTGCATGACTATGAAGCAACAATACATGTGAATTCGACCCGAAATTGGAGCTAAACCTTGATCTATAGTACGGTGGAACTGAAACATTATTGTGAGTGGTTTTAAATTTTCTAGTGATTAGCTCCGTTCATCAAGCCCTTCTTAGTCCACAGATAATTTGTGATCATTACAGGACATTCATCGCAGACGTAAATAATGGGAAGGAGCCCGTTGTCAATTGACGCTTCTACAGTATTTCTAGAAGCCATTTTGCTGTCTGACGGAATGCTGGCTATCAGTACGGCCACTTCTCTAAGTTTCGGCTCAGTGTATTCTTGGACATTTAAAAAAAGTCGCACTACATAATTTCCTTGGAATTCGCACTACATAATTTCCTTGGAAACAGCCATCTGCGGAGCGACCGCAAATACATCTTGTTGTGGAATCACAAGATTTTCACAGATTTCCTGTTGATCTCTTCCTGTAGGGCGTCCTCATTTCGACCTCACTGAAAGTTATTATCTTATTCAGAAATATATATATTTTTTTCATGGTTGCAACATAAAAATCATATTTTAATTTTACTCTTGTTTAAAAAATGTTTCTGGTTATACCTGCATTGTTGTGTGATAATGAACTGAGAATTCGTGTCTGACTTGACTGGTAATAAATTGAACTAGGAGGAATATAGAGGTCTGCGTCAACTATCCAGAACAATTTACCTGTATTTAGAGTGAAGCTCATAATTGTCTATTATGTAACACATGAGTATTTTTCACAGTAATTTGCTATCTATTAAAAGGCTTTTCCACCATATATCTAAACGTTATTTCTAAATGTTTTCACAATGTTTCTGTACTAATCGGTTCAAAATTTTTAGTTTTTACCCTTTTTCCAATTACAGAGGTCTTTCAGGGTAAAAGTAGAATAAAAAAAACTTGAGGCTTAACATTCTTAATCACATGGAAAACTGTACCTCAATCTATTTGACTTTTTTCCATATCTTCAGAAATCCTGTTTTGACTTTTCACCTTTTTCCGATCTCTAGCGGTGATGAAAGGTCAGACTTCTAATTTTCGGCGCAGCGTCAGATATTACCTCATCTATGTTTAAAATATCAGAGGAATCTGTGAAGCAAATTTTGTTTAATATCTCGGACAAAATAAAAAATATGTGAACTGACGATCGCTTCGTATAATGTATATTGTTTTTTGGCAGAATCTAATAAAGAATTAATTTAAAAGTTTTCAGTACTTTTACTTCACCATAAAATGATATAAATGGTGGAGATATATAGCAGAGATTCCAGTGAGAGACAGAAAATTTGAAGCTTTTGGGAAAAAAGTAATAAAATTGACAACCTGATTCGCGTATCGAATAATACATCGACGGCGCCAATAACATTTTAGAGCACCGACGTTTTTTGCACCTGGATGAAGGAGGGCTTATATTGGCCGTTACAATACTGATGACGCTTTCACATATAAATTATTATACATTGTTAGGACTTTCTAACTCTTCAGTAATAGTACTCTGCTACTTTAAAACGCCTAAGTTTTTCTCGATGTTTGAGAATGTTAAAGACGGTCATCTGAGTATTCTGTATTTCACACGTATAGTTATGGCTTTTATTTATAATCATTTTATGTACCACTATTATAAAATAAATGTGAGGTTTGACTGGTCTTTTAAGATTTTGTACTGAGTGAGTACAATATGCTGCTCAAATATTAGATGCCGTTGATAATATCTGAAAAAAAAGGCCAACGATTTCCATTTTTAATGACCAGTGAGGTGTAATTTATGGATGGTTCACCTAAACTGCCAAAATATCCAAATTAGGTTAGCACCAAGGCTGAGCTGGCGTAGAAAGCTGTTTGCAGTCGACGAGGGAGCATCCGACAACTGGACTAACAGTTTCTCTCAAAACGCCAATTGGTTTTATTTTAGATATACAGTCTGCATACAGTACACAGAAGCACGACAGTACACGGTAGTTCAGACAATTTCACTATAGTCACAAAACTGATTTCTATTTCTTTTTCGAACTATTAGTTGAAGATTTTATTTTGAATGAATAGCAATCCAGGCCAGTGGTTTCATTTCAATGCTTCCACCTTGTCGTGGAATCTGTTAACAATTCAATATTTACTTCCTTTTTCAAAATTGCTTTTATCCCTTCAGTTTAACGTTTATCGCTGGAATTATGCATGTCTTCTATGAACAGCGTTTATTTTGTCCTTACAAAGCCTTTAAAATTGCCCATCTGCTTAAAAGAATGACCAGTCTTTAACCACGATGTGTTTACACAATGTATGAAATTAGATTCGAATACCGGGAAAATAAATGTGCTAAGAAAAATTAAATGTATCTCGGCAGATGAAATAGTTACCTGAAGGAAAACTGTTTATACTACTTCATTATTACCATATGTATTTCGTACCCCAAGACTAAATTTAATTTTTCTATAGCATCAAATGATACGGCAATTAAATTTATTAGTATTAAATAGTTTAGAATAAAATCATGTAGCTACTAATTTATTTGACAATATCATGGTAATTATCACAGTCCATCCTTTTATAAGGTCTTTACGCCCCATGGACTTCTACCTCAAGAATGACTGGAAAGGTCTAAGAGGCTAGGAACTGGTGCAATTTCAGCCAATGGCCTTTCTGAAGAAGTTATTCGGCATTCGCCTGGAATTATTTCGGGAAATCATGGAAAACTGAATTCTGGTTGGTCGAACCGCGATTTTGAGCCAACGTTCTCAAAACTTCCAGGTCCATGAAATACTGATCATGCAGCAGACTTGATTTTTTTTTTTTTTTTTTTTACCTAATTCATTATTAAGTAACAGGTAAATAATTCCGTGAAAATTGTTTCGATTTTTTTCGCTTTACAACAACACATTGTATAGCTACAACTGAATGACAATATTGCACTAGTCGGAAAAACTGTCCTCTTTTTTAATCGTTTAAGGAATCATTATTTTGCTTTATGCCTGAATTTCCTGATACATGCCAATAGTTAGACCATTTTCCCGTTTACTTTAAAAATTACAAATTATGAATTGGATGCGGAGTCAATGAAAAACCCTTCTGCTTAATATAATTGAATTGTACATTAGATCATTATCTCATTTTAAAGTATACCTCCTATTTATATCTTGTAAATGTTAGTGCGGTTGTCATGCCAGACATGTAAAAATTAAAGTAGTAGCTACTAATTTAAATTGTTAAAATTTATTATGCCTTAAGCAACAGCTAATAAGAATCCGCCTTTAATTACTGTCTCCTTAATTACTGTGATCAACAAAATTTGACTTAATGACTACAAAAATGAAATATATGGACGATAAGTTTTCAATACGATTTCATTGATTTTTTAGACATATCTCTAATGTAGTAAAACTGTACCAACAAATATTTTGTTCTTACTTTTAAGATTGCTATAGTTACTACCTAACTGATTCTTACTGACTCTTTTAATAAATTCTGTTCCAATTATAAAGTACCCGTATTAAAAAAAGTGCCAAATCCTTAAGTGTGAAACTATTACAATCTTACTGCACTAAATTTAATTTCTATTGAATTCTATATCTCAGTGATGCATTCATATAAACTAAATGTACAAAAGTTTGTTTGAGAATTATTTGTTGAACTATAGTTTAATAAATAATAACTATTTACTCTTGTAACTCAGACGAAAGGATTGATTCAAAGGTTTCTTATGGATCGGAGACATTTCTGAAAATGTACTGAAATTTTAATTGAAATATAACATTCAAATATGTCAGAAAAGTTAAATATTAATAATAATTTTTTTATTATTACCTACTTAACTCAGATAACAAATTTTATACTTTTATTGAAGAGTGTTAGCTGGTCATTGTCCGGTTGCAGAGATTATTCAAATGATAAAAGAAGAAACCAATAGCAGTGATTCATAGAGAAACTTTTGATTGCAATCATAAATATCTTAAATTTTTTGTTATATACAGAAAATCTCAATTTGCTGTAATACCATTCCAATTCCTTTTAATAAGTACAGCTCCAGCTATTCCATAGTTTATTAATGTTCTTTTGCCAAACAGCATTCTCAGCAGAAAAAACTGGGAGAGGGGATTCCGTAAACCCGGGGTACCCTAAAGTTCTGGAATTGTAGTGGAATCCCAGTAATCTTGGAAGGAGGAATGCAGAATTTCCAACCTGATATCCGCTTTGCCTCTGTCACCGCTGTCCAATATTTCGAATGCAGAATAAAGGAATGAGTAGAAGGGTAGCTCAAATTATACATGTCCCTAATCCGGATGAAAATGGAATCAATTGCCAAGTTAACTTAATTTCTGTTCGTGACATTAAATCAATAAATTCTTGTATTTTTATGCAGATTATTATATTTTGGAAGATAACAGCTAGTGAAATAATTTTCGTTACTTGTTCTACAAATTTATGGTTTATTATGAATATTTTCAAATGCTTATTCATTGTTAATTTTGCCATTAATTGAAACAAAATATGTGAGAAAGTTGGAAAGTATAAATGTGTCCGTTTGGTGAACTGACCAGGGAATCCGGCCACAGCCACATCGATAGCTACGTTTGGAGCGGTGCCAAAGGAACTTCCTCGGCTGCTGCACCCGGGTGTATTACATCCGATACACAATCCCAGTTTAGATGGTAAGTAAAAATCAAAATACTCTGTTTCATACAAGCGAATTACTACCAAAACTTTGTAAACTAATTTTCATTATTTTTAAATTACCCCCAGCAGTGTGGATACTTCCACCACATTGTATTTACAATTTAATTTTATTAAACCATCTGATACAAATGTGAAAATATTTTGTACTATGTACACCATTGGCACTTAAGGATACCAAGCATTTCCAGAAAATACAAATATTTTAAATCCTCAAGTGGTTAGTAATAATTACTGAGTCAGTAGTAATTTACAGAAATAATTATTGTAGCTCCCTTAACTGCTTAGTCCAATAATTACAGAAACAAAATCCGTTATCGTTAGAGGAATATATTGCTCATGTTACAAGGTGTTAGATAGAAGTAAAGTGGTTAGTTTTAGTCGTCTAATTTGGTGTTTACAACGATTCCATTTTGATAAGTATATATTTAAAAAATAAATTTTCCGGCATAAATTATAATTACCATGTTCTTCAGTAATGAAACAAAAATTATCCTCAGTTTACTGGAAATATTGTAATTCGTAAATAGGCTAAATGGTTGTTCTCTTATATCATGTTCTTTCCATTTTTTACTTTCCACACACGCAATCACAAGTAAATCAGTAACAGTGTTTAGCATTACATTTGGAAGACGTTGGTTGAAAGGGTTTCCGGTCTCATAATCCGCACACAAATACCAATTTAAGACGTAATACTTGAGACTACCTTGGATATCGTCAAACAATCTTCAGCTCAGTTGCTCTAATGAACTCAGTGGCAATGGACAGAAAACTTGGTGACGAGTGAGTAGTTGTAGCCTTATGTCAGAAACTTAACGTTACCTGTCATGGTTATTCACCAGTTATCGATTCGGATAACTTAGATGAGTCTAATAAGTAGTATCTGACCGTCGACTATAATCGATGAAAAAAAAATGACAGCAATTAATTGTTACATTAATCGGAGACCTATTTTAGGTTCAGCTGCTTGTCGTAATGCCACCGCTATTGAAGTAAATGCAGAAGCTGCAAGTTCTCCAAAAATATTGACATAATGTTTTTCCATTAACTCCTATTTGCATTATGTTCGTCTGTTTTAATCCTGTGTAAGTCTGTTGTTCTCCACGTATCCACTAAAAGCTAAATTCTCATTTATCTTCCCTGCACACCGTGATAATTTACCTTCTTTCACAATATTTCCTTTAACTGATTTCTGTGTAACTGTCTGGCCTACATTCTTTGCCTCAAAATACGAATAACTAACCTATCACTTCTTTTTTTATATTCTTCCGTACAATTCTTTCTCAAACCTTCATTTCTAAACACTGTTGCTTTCTTACGTTATTGGCCTATTTTATTTTTAGCATCCCACTGCATCCTCACAAGCTTTTCTTTTTATAACCTTCCTAAATTCCAAGATTCCTATGCATTAAGTGTTGCGTTATTCCTTACACATGGGCTTACAATGTCATATCTGAGTTCTAGACAAATTATTTTTACTAAAGTAACTTTCGGTTAAAGCTTTTTTGCTGATGCTTATCGGATACTTACTTCATACTTTCTTCTGCAATGGATTACAATTTTGATTTATAAGAAAAAAACTTCTCTTAGTTCGTTTACTAAAACTGTTTCAATTACGATATTTAATGGCTCTTATTGTCGTAAACGTTATTTCATTTTCGACCTAGGTTTTCTTACATTCCACCAAAATTCGTTTCGTATTATTTTCTTCGTGTTGTATAGTATCTTTATCTCTCTTCACATGTAGGATAGTATCATCACAAAATTGTAGCGTGAAACTTTATTCGACACAATTTCATTCCGTTAGATGGTTACTGGCGCGCCATACAGATAACAACCTTATTTCACCGCACTTTACAATGATTCATGCCTTTTTTATTTTGTATTATTATGACCAGATGGTAATATAGATTATAACTTAATATTGTGCTACGTAATTTAAATCTCTTGTATCACTTAATATAAAGATATTTTGATTTCCAACAATACCACTAACTTTACTTAGTTCTTTAACACAACATTACAATATTATTTTAATTTGCCCTACATTTTTCTTACCATCTGCAGGTTGTAAAGGAATCGAAACACACATTACCATTTCTAGTAATTTTTTTTCCATCCCTTCTATTCTACTGTACAGGTTTCAATCTGATAATTAAAAGCTTCCTAGTATTGTCTACTTTAACTCACTGATAACAAAGAAAATTCAGCAACTTTTTTCAACCACTGACGTCTTACCTTTGTAAAAGATTAACAATGATTTATATTTTATGTGTTACTGAAATCTTATATTACAAATTTTGTATCGCCAAAGTTATTTGTTTTTATAGCGACTTTCTTTCCGTGTTGTTACTTACAGTTGTATCCTTGATAAAATCACCACAAACCAATTTTATACTGTCGCGCAATAGCTGACATGAATTTTATAAATGAGAAATCATTTTCAATAATCCAACTTTCCAAAAGTAATTACATATTCTAGAACGAGCTAGCGAGTTAGATTGCAAAGTTTTATTTCACTAGCTGACCCGGTCACGCGTTGCTGTGACTTACTAATTATAGTACGTTGGATTAATGTTATTCTAAACTTCCTCAAGTAGTCAAATTAATATTCACTAATAAAGACAAAAACATTGTAGACGATTTGGAAATTCAAATGTAATTGGTAAAGAGTTACGGGAAGTTGAAATTAATGACAAACGATCATAAAAAAAATTAATTTACATTTCATTACAAATTACTTAATTGAAATTATATAAAAATTGATATTTATAAAATAAATAAATACATTATTTTTTATTTATTTATACAAACTGAAATTTCAGTTATATCTTTAGTCATACTGTTTTTATATTTTTCCCACAAGCTCGAAGATTGTGTTGGATAACATGTTGTCAAAATAATTGCAAACAGTTTGACGAATACTATTCGGCGTGGCTGTCAACGCTGCATCAGCAAGTGTCAGGTCCCAATAATTGTCGTCTACCAGCAGCTGCAACTCGCGACATGCATCTTGACATGTATTGAACACTCGACCATTATTACTGTTCGTAAACATTCGAAAGAAGGGGGAACATTCACCAATAACAAACGCTGAATGAAACATTCACGTTTTTTTGGATGCAATGTGTAAAGTCTTTGCTTTGAATATGCCTGCGATCGAAGGATGTGGTTCTCCTTGTTTACGTGGCTACCATTTTTTTACCTAATTTGTTCCATGAAAAATAGCTTGGAACATCGGTATATAATAATGTTTTTGCGAATTGGCGGAACACATCAGATTTTTGACACAATGTGAAAAATTCAATTTGTGGTTTGTCGTTTTTGGTGGCTCAAGTATTCTTTGGAAAATATTTTCTTCGGTGAAATATACACGTTGACCGTTTTCAAGATGTATCGCAAGATGCTGGATGGAAGGGTCCCTTTCATGGACGCGAAAACTAAAAATATGCCAGATAGCTTCGTTGCTGCTGATGTAGCTACCTATTTGGTATCGTGTTATTTCGTCATTTTTATTTACATTTTGAACTTCAAATACGGCCAAATCACTGCCTTTATTAACATATTTGCAAACGCACTCAGCAGATTTTACAGAACTGCAAAACTCGACATTAATATGAGCCTTATACGTTTTTGAAAGCAATGGTGAGTATGGTACCACCCACTGATTGTCAATTTCAACTTGGTTTCTAGAATTTGACATTCGCGTTGTAAATGTTTGGCCACCATTCTCAGCGTTTCTGCGGCGGTACAACGGATAACCATCAATATCCGTAATAGTATCATTCGTATATTCCTTTGGAAAACGCTTCTTACATTTTCCACCTTCCATGCATGGCGATGTCATGTTAAAAGCACCGCACGGTCTTTGGATCGAGTGACTGGTAACAATATAAAACAATTCTTGATCAATTAATGGCTCCGGAATTTCGGCTGAAATTATTTGATCAATTTCTTCTGGACGGATTTTAACTTCAAGCCAAATCAAAATGTGAAAATGAGACAAACCTCGCTTTTGCCACTCAATCAATTACAGATAGCATCGTGTGTTACCGAAAACTGAATGTTTTACGATTAAATCAAACAATGATTTCAATTTTTGTTTGAATACACGTGCCGAGACATCATAACGATGCATTGATTGATTGCCTGGTAATAGCAAAGTTTGTATTTCCTCCCAATTCGGATTACATGTAAATGTACTAAACAAATCTGGACGACCATAATGACGTACGTAAGTCATCGCATCTTGTATATATTCCTGCATGTTCCGTGAACTGCCGATGTAGCTTGAAGGAAAAATAAATGCATTACCGATATCATTGTCGTTTAAATTTTCATAAATATTGCCGATAACAGTATCTCGTAAGAGGATTTATTCCTGCATCTTGACGTGTGACTGTAATCAACTGAGTCACCAACCATAATAACTGCAACTTCATCTACGGTTGGCGCGTTGAATCTGCAGCGTGTTCTCCTGATGGTAATTTATCAGCTTTGATGACAATTTGATAGTTGTCATTTTTTAATTGTGGCGACACGATTGAATAAGTTGATTATTATTTTCGAAACAATTTTCCAGCAATACTACAATTGCTCTCTCTTCTGCATGTTCGATGAAATTATACTGGCACCTAGTTTTCAAGCGTTCCTCACAATTTCCAATAGATTTGGAGAAACTTCGAATCGTTTGGCATCGGTATCAACGACCCAATCTTATGGTACACCTGGCCTTGTATTTTGAATTTAGTTTCAAAATGACGTCCATCAGATGTAAGATCGCAAATTTTTACTGCCCCCAAAGAAGTCATCTGGAAGCAAGAATTGAATTTGCGTGTCTTGCACAGAAACAATTTAGAATCACCGAGAGTGGCGGTGTAACGGTTAGCGTTCTCGCCTCGCATTCGGGAGGACGGCGGTTCGAATCCCCGTCCGGGCATCCAGATTTGGGTTTTCCATGGTTTCCCAAATCACTCCAGGCAAACGCCGGGATGCTTCCTTCAAAAGGCCGAATTCCTTCCCATTCCTTGCCCCCATTCTTGCCCCCCATCCTTTCCCGTCTCTAAAGACCTCAATGTTGAGAGACGTAAAGCAGTAAAAAAAAAAAAGAAAAAAAAAATAAACGAAAAAAAAAAAAAAAAACGATTCGTTTGATTCGCCAGCAAGAAGGATTGCAAATGTTCTGGCGGATTGGGTAGTGGTAATAATACATCTTTTCCTGATGCACAACACATGCCGGCTGCTTCATTGCGGAATTTCAACGGCTGATAATACTGGCATATTTTGCTCATTGCACCGATTGCAGTTTTAGAATGTGCAGATGTGCATATTGGAACGCAAGACGAACAAATGATACACGTGTTAAAGCACGGCTGATTTACTGTCTCTCTCGTTCTCTTTCTCTAAATGTAGCTATGTGCTGTTCACGTGCCGCTCTTGTTCTCGATATATTCTATCACAGACGTTCATCACGCTGTTCTTGAGATTCTTGCATACGACGCTCAGCTGTCCTGATTCTTTGAACTTCCTTACTTTCCGCGATTTGTGTTGCTGATTGATGAGCTCTCTCGTCGTTTGTCTTGCCTCTCTGCTACACGCAATGTCGAGGATAGATTCTTTGGCGACATTTCACTGAAAAATATTTGAATTACAGCAAAAAGTGTCTTTCTGAAAGCCTTAAAATAATACACTATAATACAGTGGGTCCATTGAAAAATACAGTAAAATGGAAGTTAAGAACTAATAAGGAAATATAAAATAACATTGAAAAAAATCACAGGAAAAGAAGAATGATATATTTTTGATACATTTATAGCATGGATGACATCAGGCTTTCAAGAGGTTTAGAAAGATTTGAAACGAAATAATACCAGTGAACTGTATGGAAAGAAAATTTTTTCGATAGCAGACTTTGAATATGGCAGGATTCAAAGGTAGAGAGGAGTGCAATAATGAAGGAGTACTGGGGAGGAAGAAAGAAAAAACAACAGGAGAGGAATTGAAATTGACACGTGGTCTCTAGCTGACCATAACAAAAAGAAGAAGAAAAATGATAAGCTAGAAAGAAATGCTTACACGATTCGAATTTATCGTAACGTTTTCTTCAACGTTGTATTCATGTGTGTAATTACTATTTCGTTAGGTATGAAGACACACAAACGATGAACAACAATACAGCATAATTATAACACAATACACAGCACAATTAAAATTGAAGAAACTCACACATATGGCGTGGAATAGACCGTAGCATAAATAAATCGAAATACAACGCCATCTACTGGATTGTTCGATAAATTAACACACCGCCATCTGTCAGGAATAAACTGTAGCATAAATAAATTGAAACAGAACGTGATCTACTGGATGATTACCCAACATAGCTAACCAAGTGTTGTATAGATAAGTTATAAATCTCCATCTGTTAGAAACTTATGGAACTACAATAATAATTACGTGTGGTCGTAATGACCTGGTGACATGGTTTCTACTGGCTGGGCACTCTGCCCCTGTCGTAGCCACCTTTACCTATCCCGCCCATCCTGCCTGGTACAGGGGACCTACATTTTAACGTCGAATCCGAACCACAGTACCGTCCTGGCGTATTTCACCTCATACAGCATGCTGCGCCGGGGTTTAATGCCGGGTTAAGTGTCTATAAAAATCCTCGCCGAGACGGCAACTCGAACCGGGGACCTTTCCATTTCCAGTCTGACGCCCTAACCACTTAGCCAGCAGACCACTTAGACTTGGTGGCTTACAAATAATTACAAACCATTGTCCTATGACAAACATTTAATGAACATTTATTTCGAAAATAATAAATATTGATGGCTATAATCCACATAAAAACTATCCGATCTTTTAAGTTGGACTAAATTACACACATTAAGCCAAATTTCATCCAAATCGGTTACGTAGTTTCGGAGTTCATCCCGGACGAACATCGTGACACGAGATTTTTATATATATAAAGATCTACATCTACATCTATACTCTGCAAATCACAAATACTGTGGGTGGCAGAGAGTGCTAAGCACCAATCCTAATTCTGCCCATTCCAGTCCCGAACAGATCTAGGAAAGAAGGAATACATAAATGAATCAGTACGGCATCTTATTTCTCTAATCTTATCCCTCCTGTCATTGCGACCTAAATAGGTTGGCGGAAGAAGTATTTCGTAACACTCGTAACTTAAAGATTTTCGCATATTCTCCAGCAAATTCAAACGAAAACGACGTCGTCTGTCCGCCAAACAGTCCCAGCCCAACCCACGAATTAGCTCTGTGACACTTACGTAAGGACTGTAACTAGCAGTCACGAATCGAGCGGCTCTTCTCTGTACTTTCTCTAATGTGTCAATCAATCCCTTGCGATACGGATCCCAAATTCCACAACAGTATTCCAAATGCGGACGCACTAGTGTTTTGTACGCTATTTGTTTTGTATGAGCATATCAACTTCTCAAAATACGTCCTATGAATCGTAGTTTGGAATTAGCTTTTCCTACAACGGAAGTTATGTGCAAGTCCCATTTCATGTTGCTTTGTACTGCTACGCCTAGATACTTCTGGGAATCTACAGTGTCAACAACTGAATTGTTAACTTTGTACTCCTGAGCAAGCGGGGTCTTTTTATTACTTATGTGCATTGCCTTGCACTTTTTACAGTTAAGTGTAAGCTGCCATTTACGGCACCATTCCGAAATAATATCCAGATCGCGCTGAATTTCTAAGCAATCGTCGGAACACCTCACTTCCCTATAAATAAGTGCATCATCAGCAAAAAATCGCATCCTGCAATTAACGTTGTCACCGAGATCGTTTATAAAAATTAAGAAAAGAAGTGGTCCTATTACACTTCCTTGAGGAACGCCCGAAGTAACATCTAGTTTAGAAGAGGCTTCCCCGTCTACAACGACATACTGTGACCGACCAGTTAGAAAATCGCGTATCCATTTGCAAATCTGATCAGATATACCGTACGCTCGGATCTTCGCTAAGAGTTGGTTGTGTGGTACAGAGTCAAAATCTTTCTGAAAATCCAAGAAAATAGCATCAACTTGTGATCCCGCATCAATAACTTTCATTATATCATGCGAAAATAGAGCCAGTTGCATTTCACATGATCGGTTCTTCCGAAATCCGTGTTGGTATGCTGTAAGTAGCTCGTTTTCATCTAGAAACTTCATAACGTTAGAGCATATGACATGCTCCAGAATTCTACTGCAAACAGATGTTAGCGATATCGGACGATAATTCCTAGGATCTCTCCGATCTCCTTTCTTGAAAACGGGAATCACCTGCGCTATTTTCCAGTCAGAAGGTACTTTTCTTTCCTCTAAAGATTTACGAAATATATCTGACAGAAATGGTTCTATTTCTTCCGCGTATTCCGAAAATACTCTTACTGGTACACCATCGGGACCCGGCGCTTTCCCCCACTTCAGGAGCTTCAATTGCTTTACAATACCTACACTATCAATTTGTACTGGATCCATTTCAAATTCAACACGCCGTGGAAAAACGGGAATGTTTTCCATGTTTTCGTCAGTGAAGGAATTTTTAAATTCGGCGTTAAATACGGTAGCCTTGTCGCGGCTGTCATCAACTTCCCGACCGTCTTTTAGTAGAACTGGCATATTGTTGTCACAACCACCTATTTTTTTTACATACGACCAAAATTTCTTTGGATTTTCAATGAGGCTCTTGGAAAGTGAGTTGCATCGAAAGTCATTGAAGGCTTCGCGCATCGCATTCTTGATCTGTCCTCTTGTCTCAGCTAGTTTTTCTAAATCACTCCTATACATCGTCCTTCTTGAGCGTGCATGAATCTTCCTTTGCTTTTTAAGTAACCTTCCTTAACAAATCATATATCGAGACAGATAGTTTTGTGTAACTAATATTAACGAAACCTTTCTACACTGTCACATTTGAAACCTTACAGGTGCATAGTTGGAACCTCCCTCAGGATTTTTTTTTCTTATGGCTTTACGCCTCGTCGACGTTGAGGTCATTAGAGGCGGGATGGAACTGGGGACAAAGAACGGGAAGGAATTGGGCCATGGAATTTTTGAAGGAAGCATCCCGACATTCGCCTGGAGGGATTTGGGGAAACCATGGAAAACTCAAATCTGAATGCCCGGATGAGGATTCGCAGATGCGTCCTCCCGAATGCGAGGCCCTGGATGTGTACAGTACTAGACCAGTATTTGTGACAGAAGAGAGTAGCCAGTTCTTTTCCTGCGTATGTATAGATATTATTGTATGTGTGCAGATGGTTATGATGATTGTTATGTGTAGCATTTTGTTTGTGTCTATACGATGGTGAAACAATAGAAAGGATGAAACGTGGTGGCAGGCCATTCGGGCCAGCTGTTCCACAGGATATAATGAATGCCGCCATGTTTTACGTCCCCATCCCACGTACGAATCACAATCAACAGTGTTATGTACTCTCACACCATTCTCATAGCACACAGGTTCGGCATTTTACCCACGTGTTTGGTAATAATGAACCATCTCTTCTATCCTTCTACCCAAGTATCGATTGACGAAAATATATTTCACCACCGCCGTATGGAACTTATAACGCGTTTCGCCCTCTCCTCGCTGTAACATTTACGGTTGTGGTGGACGTCAAATAAATTATTTTATATATTTTCACTTCCTGATATTGGTTCAACATGTTTTATCACTTGCCTTGCTCTCGGCATAATACCAAGACCAGGTTTTCTGCCAACACTGTAAAAATCCGAAAACAGTACTATTACTACCGAAAACCGGGGATATTGTGGGACAGTGATTTAAATCTTTTGTGGCCGCCAATTGCTGAGCATTACATCTTTGTTATTGTCATTCAAATTGTTATTATTTGCTCCTGTATATCGGATATCGGCATTTACTGGGAACATTGTTCACCAACTAGTATTAAAGGCAGCTATTTTTAATTTGGAGACAATTTTCAAAGAGCTCTGTTGTTCTGTAAGCTCTCAGATAGGGAAAAATAGAAACAAACGCGAAAAAACAAGAAGTTATTTTAGGTAATAATCAAACAACATAACTTGTGATATCTATAAATTTTGATAATTTTTTATTAATGTCGAGACTTCCAGTGATATATTTTTTGTACTTCAATATCTTTAAAAACTCAAAAAATCTTGAAATAAAAGGAATATATATGATACGGTAGATAACGCACACTCTAGATCTTTAATTATTCAAAGAATTAAGCTTCTGTTCGTTTGTTCCAGACCGACCGCGGTGGGTGAGCGGTTAATGCTCTTGCCTCTCAATCGTGAGGACGTCAGTTCGAATCCCCGTCCGGGCATTCTTTGGTTTCCCCAAATTACTCAAAGATAATGCCAGGATGGTTCGTTCAAAAAGGCCATGCCCGAATACCTTCCCGTTCTTTGTCTCCAGTCCCATTCCGCCTCTAATGACCTCGACGTCGACTTGGCGTAAAGCCATAAGTAAAAACAAAAGTTGTTTGCACCAGTAGCTCAGGAGTAGGAGACAAGTTTAGAAAAATACTCTGTCCATACATTACTTGGACCATACCTGTAGTTATGATCATCTTCATGGACATAAAATTTGCAGTAGTAAGAAAAAATAACAGAGGGCAAATAACTACTCGTAAAACTATCAGAGCAAGGTATGTGAATTATTCACTGGCATGCATACCAATGATGGTTCGCCTGGAAACGGGAATTTGACCCAACCGTTGCAATAGCAAACATCGATGTATAGCTAATGGACAACTGTTGAAATGGTAAATGAATAAGCTATTGCTTGGAATAGTCTGTAGTATTCTTTTAAAAAATAAAATAAAATAAGTCACTGATTTGAACAAAAAGAAGATAAAATATTTTTAAGAAGATTTTAGAAGATTATGTTGGTAAAGTAATTAAGATAATACTAAGGTTGACAAATCCCTACAACTTATATTGCCATAGTCATTAAATATTTCTTTTTCTCTGCTCCATCATAATTAATAAAATTATCACCTGAAATAACATCTGTAAATCAGGTGGTATTATGATTCCAATCAGTGAATAAGTCTGTGAACATTAAATTTATTGAAATACTTTTCTTCTTCTGTTAACGACTTTCCCCTGTCCGGGCGTAGGTAGTTCTGTTGGAGACGTTTAATCCTCCATGGAAACCTCTGGGTAGATGTAGTTGGGTAGTATCCCGTTGTTTTCCCCGCTGATGTAGTATTCGTAAATATTGTTGTTAGTGTGGTTGACTGTGATGATATGTTCAATGTAGAGTGTTGTTTGTGTTGTGGATAAGAGTTGAAAGAATAGAGAGGGTGGCATCTGATGCCTGACCATTCAGCCCTACTCTTCCGAAAGACATCAATCGGCCGCCAAGATTAACGTCCCCATCAAGCTGACGAATCATCATTTTCAGTACCATATGCACTGCGGAGACGTTTGCGATATAAGCCAGGACTTTGAAGGATATTCTGGGGATGCGGAATTGTGCATCATTACTTCTCCTACGATTTTTCTCCGACCATCAACGGCTTCTACTCATCGGCCTTGGTCATACAAAGAACGCAGTTACGGTCGGCACATTTCGATGATCAACCTTACGTAGTGCAGTTGAGGCGTCCAAGAGTCGAGATTGAGCACAACAAGTCTCGTACTCGCAATCAAAATAAGTATAACTAGAAGTAATATGAGACATTGGTCCGAAAAGAAGTTGTTCAAACCGTAGAAGAGAAGTGAATTTTGACATTGTTATTTCTCCGCAGCAAACTTCAGTTTAGTTCTGTTTGGCAGCAGATATGTCGTATTGTTATTCAGCGAGACCCGAATAGGAAGGCGCTGGGTTGCAGGTTGTAGCGGCCATACAAGCCAATGTTCATGGTATCAATCACTTGGCGTTGGTGATATAGTACAAACCAAAATGCACTGGAGCGATTAAAATAAACTTTGCGACATACTCATGACTCCCCTGCTTGTCTCTGAATGCTCATTTTAACCACAAACACTCAGTCTTCCCAATTACAGGGCGTTCGCCGGGAAACGCAACCCACTGTTAGAGCTACAAGGAAGAAACTGCTCCCGGCGAGCGAGCGCTCAGTTTCCGGCATTGTTCGACCGTCGGCCGCGGACTATTTCATAATAATTACGCTTCATAAACTTCAGAAACTTGTGACGTAATTCATTAGCTTACCTTATAAAAGATGCTGGAAGTGTTGACCCTCTTGTGTAATGCACATTTCACATCTTCTGAACATATTTCGAGACACACGCTGCCCTAACTGACTTAATGATTTTTTGGGTGACTGTTCTAGTCGAAAAGCGATATCGTCAATTTTCACCTCTGTGAGAATACGGTTGACCGACAGTCTCTTTTTGTTAAAAAATGAACCCGTTTCTCTTACTTTTTTAACCAGACGCAGAATTGTTGATTTAGCTGGCAGTAAAGCGCCAGGAAATTCGCGACGAAATTTACTGCGACACTTTTTAAACGACTTCTTCTTCACATATGTATCGTAGAGAAATATTCTTTGTTGCAAACTGTAACGTACCATAATTTTACTCACACTCAAACACGGTACAGATTAATAAGAGTATGAATCCCCAAACCAGCCAAAACGCAAAGAAACGTTTATTCACAACACTGATTAATAAGAGACTGAAGTCACAAACTATCTACAATGCAAAGAAACCGTTCTTAACAATGTAAGGGTCACTGCACTGCACTGTTGGGGCAGCGGAGGTGTAAAACAGTGCGGTGATTCACGGTGCCGTGTGGCGGAAACTGCTGGCTAGACAGACCGAGCAAGTTGCCGACGGCAACAGACTGGGAGGGTAGCGTTTTCCGGCGAACGCCCTGTATTATGCACTATATAAATTAAATACAATAAATTTCCCTTAAATAAAACAAAAATGTAAGACGCATAGGCCGTTTCATTATAATCTGGAGACAAATACGGCAAACCTCACTTTACTTCTGGAATGTGGTTTCCGGTTAGTGTCTACCGCGCATTGTAGCATATAAGTGCAACTCCGACACATGTAAGTAGAACATACCTGTGCTGATGGATCTTTGGATCTACAGCACATTCTTTCAGTGATTACGTTTGTCCAAGCCGGTAATCATTTCAGCACTACAGTTAACGGTCGAGTGCTTTAGGCAGCAACGCGGAGTGATTCACCGGTCAGTCTAAATCACAGTGGCTGGTTTCTTCACAATTCATTTGCTAGCATCTGGAACATAAAAGGACCACCACTAGCTGGCTGCCTTAGGACTGTCCTAATGACGTTATCACGAATATGACTAAATACAGTTCTAATAGCAATATGCTTAGGGTTACCAGATGATGGTCTTCAAAAAAGAGGACATTTCTAGATTAATACTAAATTCTGCAAAAGTGTTGTGGGTTTCTCAACATTTACGGATGTTGCATTAAGATAAATTATAACTACACACTTAATAAATAAAAATATTTAAGATATGCATAATTCACTATACTTTTTGCAAATGAAACGTCTACAATAGGTAGTATAATACTTCATTTTATTAAATCATGCAACGTTACAACAATTTGTGGCACATTTTAATACAAACTACAAAAAAATCATCATTAGTACATTTCTCATCTTCATCATTATTCCCTGAAGTACTCAGATATTTCTTTGATGAACCAATTTCTGAGAGTAATTTCTTATTTTCCAACAAATAATTATAAAACTGTACACAAGATAAATCCTTATAATTATATTGCACACTTATAATTCCCTTAACAGACTCAACACTGAGTCTATTTCTATCTTTGGTCCACTGACTGTTTGCTAATGAAAAAATCCTTTCTACACTAGCATTGTGGCTGGGAATAGCAAAGAAAAACTCCCCAATTTTTAGTAGTTCTGAGAAACAAGCACCATTCTTTGACTCTCGGAAATATTTACACCAGATATCATTTGACAACTGATCTGTATTAACGTTAGCCTGGTTTGTCAAAAATTTCTGAAAGTTGCAAAACTGATCAAAGCACTTTACATCATCTATTTTAATATTAAGTTTTTCATTTAGGTACAGAATTGTTTGTTCCACATCTCCCCAATTTGGAGAATTCTTCAGACCTATCCATTTAAATACCAAAAACTCTTGATACTGAACCAACCATTTCTTAAGATACGTAATTGTTGCATCATAAACATGTGCTATTTCTCCTTCTAGCATATCACATTTAGAACCATAACCTTCATCCCGTTTTTTTTTCTCAAAATTTCTTTTAGTTTTAAAGATTTGAAATTCTCGATTTTTCTTTCCTGAAGAGCATTCAACACACCCTCAAGAATATGTATCATTTCTACCAGTGAATTTTTCTCTTTTTCTAGGGCCAAAATATTATGTTGAAATAATGACATAAGAGAATGAACAAACCATAATCGTGCTTCACTAAGCTCATTTTGGAAAAAAATTTTAATCAGAATTGGAATTTCACCCTGAGAACTGAAATATGATTTCAGTGCTGGATACATCTCAATTAGTCTCGTGACGCAAGGAAAAAGGGACAGCCACCTACTCTTAGAATGACACAATATTTCCCTATATTGTACATCTACAAAATCACGAAAGTCCTTAAGACTGTGTACACAGAAAATAATTAATTATTTTTAATACTATGGAATCAACATCTAATGTGAGTCCTGCATCAATACCATGTTGAATGCAGTTATGTAAAACATGAGCAGGGCAGCCTAATCCTACTAATCTATCATTTAAATTGTTTTTCAGATGGGCGAAAACATTATTTCCCGACCTCTTACCAAGTCCACTAATCCCACCAAAATTTGTATTTGTATTGTCCCCAGAAAAAGCAACACATTTATTATTAATACCTCTACTTCTAAGAGTATCACATATGTAAGATGCAATCGTTTCAGATTTTTCATTTGGACTACTTTTAAGTTCTATCACTTTTGTTTGAATTCCCCCAGATTTAAAGTCATAGTATTGAATTAGAATTGGAAACAGTTTCACAGAACCATGGTTACTGCCGTCTGTTGCAACACCAAAACATGAAATACACTCCAAAGCGTCAATAGAAGCATTAACAGAATGAGGTGACAATACAGAATTAATAATGGCTTCTGTTTTAGTGCACGCACATGACATTTGTTTCGCTATATTTGAGTCTGTAAATAACACTTTCTGCAGTTTTCCAGTACAGTCCATTGATTTAAAACTTTGATGATGTTTTACTGTGTGAAAAGATAGGGTGCCTTCAGCTGCATGGACCAGATCATTAATTTTGGAATCCTTGTTTTGCAAAAAAATCGTCAACTTTGGATGAAGATGCTGCAGTACGTATCCGCGTTTTGTGTTTTTCAGTGTTTTTGTGAGCTTCTAGGTCTAGCCCCCCTGCAAATTAATAATTGTGCGTGTTATACGTTATTCAGTGTAAGAAAATCTGAGCTATTACACGCAAATTTCCAGTGTCATACGATATTTACGTAAAATCGGTCCCATGGTTATAAATCTTACCTTTATTAGCAACTGAAACAAATGTTCCTGATGGGCAGATAAGACATTCTGCCTCTGAGCTAATTCTTCCCGGTCTGAAGTCAGGAAATCGTTTTTGTAATTCGTCACTGAAGACACATTTGCGTTTTGGCATGATTTCACTTGAACAGTAAAACTGCTTCACTTCACAACAACAAAAACGCAACTTACAGTAAAGCAGTTGAAAACAATGATTCTAGAAGCCGAGCTGACTACCGAAGTACTTTGCATTGTTGCGTACATAATGTTCTTCACCGGCCGCCCCGCAGCTCGTATTTCACGATAATTGCCTCGCCACCTATTGCTCAGAAATCGTAACTATATCTTGACACAGTGCCGAGACAGAAAAAGGAAAAGTGTAGATAAAATATCACATTGTTGGCATAAAGGTTAAATTCTTTAGGGTTTACCATTTTGACAGATGGGAGAGTTTTATTCCCACACTTTCAAGTTTAGGCAGTAGTAAAACGGAACTAAAAAAAAGAGGACATTCCTTGATTTTTCTCAAAACCCGCCCGGACCATTTTTACGGTCCAAAAAAGAGGACATGTCCGGGTAAAAGAGGACATCTGGTAACCCTAAATATGCTATAAAACTTTGAAAGAGAGAAATGTAAGTTGAGGAAGTTTGAGAGTGCTTGTTTTTCAGACTTTGAGTGTTGAAGGCAAAAATTCTGATGACCCTGGTAGAAAATCCACGCATAACAAAGAATAACCGAACTTGTGAGTTGTATGGTGGCTCAGTGGCTAAGTCGTCCGACTGGAGATGGAGAGGTATCGGTTCGGATCCCTGTCTCGGTTGGCATTTAAATAACTCCTTAGCTCGACCTTCACCTTTAGTACATCTTGCTGGTTAATGTGAAGTACGCCAGAACGCTTCCATGGTCTGTCTTCCACGTTAAGCCGTAGGTCTCCTATACGAGGTATGAATGCGGGGTTACGTTAGTTAGCCACGACAATGGACGCATTGCGCAGGGAATCAAAAATCCTGTCGCCTGGCAGCAGAACAATCCCTTGGGATCACCCGGTCAACAGTGCCATACGATGATCTGATATCTTTTTTTAAAGTACAATTATTAATCAAGAATATTTTATTGCTATTATTGATATTTTAATATTTATATTTGACTTTGCTAATTCATTAGGATATTGATTGTATTAATATTGTAATAAATATGTGTGAAAATGAGAAAATATTCAACACCGACGTTATTGAACACTGTCATAGAAATTGAAACAAATTTTTATCTTATTGGGCGCCATCACAAAAACATTAATCTGGGTAAGATGCAAGAGCAGCCTGGCACAAAATGAGAACATTAAATAAAAAAAATTTACGATCAAAAGTCACATGACACAGTTACGCGTCATTCATTATTATCGCCTCTATACGTACTGGGAATTTGGAATGTAGAGCATTAAGATAACGTAATTAAAATATGTATGAAATGAAAACTTGTATAGTATGTGCTTGACTCGCACCTTTTACTTTTTTTTTTTTTGGCTATACAGTCATTATATTTCCTGTACTAAATATTTTAAATATTTCTTTCTTTTTTTGTTTATCCTTTCATCGTAGAATTGTAAGAGATAGTTTTCAGACAGAAGTATATGGTTAGGGTGTTTAATAATATGAGAACTGCTATGGTATTAACGGTGTACCGTGATGGTTCGTACATTCTTTAACACACCAGGACATACCGATTTCTGCAAGTTTAAATTCTTTTTTCTTTCATTATTTTTTATTTCGATCTTCATCTCACTAACTTTTTAAATAATTTTAGATCTAGTCGCCGTGAAAAATACTACTTTATCATAAAACCCTTTAATTTTACGTCGTTTACTATTTACCGCAGTAACGCGTTGGTATGGAAAATAATTTTCTCGCACTTTCGTGCTGTTTATGCACAGTTTTACCATTGATGCCCACAAGTTGTCTAACCACGATTTATTTATCAAGGGTCCTTAATAACGGGACAGCTGGGCTCAAAACAGTGAGCAGTGGCATGGCGACTGAAGCAATTCCTTTTTTTTTTTTTTTTTTTTTTTTTTTTTTTTAACAGTTTAACGTCCCTTTTTAACAACGTGGTCTTCAGAGACGGGAAAGGATGGGGGCAAGGAATGGGAAGGAATTCGGCCATGGCCTTTTGAAGGAAGCATCCCGGCATTCGCCTGGAGTGATTTGGGGAAACCATGGAAAACCCAAATCTGGATGCCCGGACGGGGATTCGAACCGCCGTCCTCCCGAATGCGAGGCCAGAACGCTATCCGTTACACCACCACGCTCGGTGAAGCAATTCCGAGGACAATGCGGGGCAGTTGGGATACAACGCGACAGGATAACACTAAGGCAAAAAGGTGCAACACAGAGCTGTGAGGTGTAGCTCATAGCCTATAACAGCAGATTCCTTGGCAGAAAAATGTCAGGCCACTGCAGCGAACAAGCTCATTTACCGAAATTCAGGCATTTTGCAATACAATTAAATCTTCTGACATGTTTTCTTTGACTCAATTTAAGCCTTATTTTACCCGCACAAAGTAATGTTAGATAAAAGGCGGCGAATGTGGTGACCACCTTGACACACATATACAGTAACTGTAGTGCACAACATTAGCTAACCGCAGATACGACTCTGGCTAATTTCATGCATCTCATAGTCGAAGATCAGGCTGCATGATTTCTACGTCCATCTGTTATTTGATTGAAATTTAATTTTTATGTATAATTAGTTCCAGAATAATACGATTCTGCCTCGTTGCCTATCAAAATATGGCCACAAGTAATTTTAAATTAAAAAAAATCAAAAAATTTGTTTAGTTGTTTTTTTAATAAATTATAATTCGTTTCAAAGAAAGACATGTAAAGAATATAAAAAGTATTGGTTGCCTATGTAAAAGTAGCCGCAAGTAGAGATCGCCAGCTGTTAAAGCTAGCGCACAAGCCGTCTGACAGACGGTGTGGAGCGTTAACTCTCTCTCGCTTTCATACATCTTTAACAGCTGGCGACCCATACTTGCAACGACCTTTATGTAGGCAAACCAATCCTTTTATCTTCTTTACATGTCTCACTTTTAAATGAATTATAATTTATTACAAAAACAATGAACAACATACTTTAAAAAAAAATTAAATTAAAAATACCAATGACGATATTTGATAAGCAACCCGCCTGAATCGTATTCGAACCGCCATCCTCCCGAATGCGAGGCCACAGCGTTAACCACTCACCCACCGCGCTTGGTGTCACGAAAAAACAAACACATTAAGGCTTACTCAACTTACACCTGTTTAACTCAAAAAATTGCAGCATAATGGTATTACGATGGCATTGCGTCAGGTTCCTAATAATGTCATTAGCAAGAATCCTAGTTTAGCTCACTGGTGGTTGTCCTTTTTTGTTGCAGATTGTTAGCAAATACATAAAAAAGAACGTGTGCAAAACGCGGTTCACCCACTCTCTTGCAAATATATTTTAGATTAACAGTACCATTTAAGGCTTCATTAACAGTTTTCATAATGAGTAAGCAATTTTTTAAGAAAAATCACCGTCGCTTACGTGAATAGCTCATATATTGGAGACATGACATTACGAATAACTAACGAAAAAGAGAATGAAAATTTGAGCAAATTTTTACTATTATAACTGGAAAACTAGCTCTATTTTGTGACTGCGTTTTTTAAGCTATCCATAAAAAAATTTAAATGCCTAGTAAATGTAAGTAAAAGATTCTTAGTTATGCACCTTTCTCGTGAATGCGGACATTGATTCCGCCGAAACTAATCCAGAATCATTTCTATTGGAAACGTGGTAGATGAGCGGTAACGCTCTGATCTCTTATTCGGGAGGACACTGGTTCGAATTCCCAACCAGCCATCAGATTTCAGTTTTCCATCGTTTCCCGAAATCATTCCAGGCATATTCTGGTACGATTCCTTGAAAAAGCCATTGCCAAATTGATTCCCCTTCATTGCCGCCAGTCCTTTGGCGCCTATAATGAACTCCACTTGACAAGATGAGATGCTATAAGCAAAAAAACATTTTTTTTCTTTCGTTTTGAAACCACTACAACATACCCACTGCTTAAATACACAATATGTAATTTCTGTAAGAAACAACAGATAAAAATTAACACATCAGACAAAAACTATTTATATTAAATCTTGCCGAATAAAAACTTTTTTATATAAATCATAGGGTTTAATCGAAAGCATTGAACTATAAAAAGAATCACTTCTCATAACTGACGATTTGGAGGACACTCATCTCTGGAATTTTTGAAAGAGTTACTATTTTCAAAGAACATACCATATATACCTCGATGCACCATTCTGTCGATTCTGGGAACATGTGAACATAAAATTCAAGAAAGAGCTAGTCACATGGTTAGAAAAATATTGTTCTTTGAGTTGCACTGGGGTATTTTCAATCACGTGACATTCATACGCTTTCGTTCGAGGCACTTTAGCTCAGGAAAGATCGCTCTTCCTGGGATGTATATCTAACTTTGTCGCACCGTATTTTTTCTCTCTGTCTTTCTTTCTTTCGCTATAAGGAAAGTCTCTGTCCCCGTTGAACGGTCATTGTTCGAGCAAAGTGGACGATTAATGTCCACTTGCCGACTTGCTCACTATAACATCTGAGTCTATATGGAATAAACACGATCTTTTTCTGTGTGGGGAGAACGCGTAGGATCCCTTCCCATTGATGCTTTGTTCTGACATGGGTCCTCTGCTTGAATGGGACTTCCAGGTAGTACTCGGCAGTGGTTACCGCAAGGAAGAGTTACTTTGTGGCTCCGTGAATCCTCTGGTTTTTTATGTTTGCTAATCCTCGTATATTTAATAGCAAACTCTTAAAATCAATATCATGAATAATTAAGATTATCGTTCGAGATTGTGCGAGTGGCCTCGTTAAGCTGTCTCGTTACAAGGTAGATCCCTGAGGCGACACCGCCACCAAAAACGTCTTCACCGCTAGCGCTAACAAGTGCATACTGGTTTGTGGCTCCAGAAGGACATGACAGGTCCGCATTCAATGAGGAAGACAGTGGTACAAACAACATAATGCGCCGCTATGATCTCGCAAGTGACGGGTGAAAAATTCCATTACCCCCTGACTGTAAGATTACTTTCTTTATCATTTGTGTAAGCCATACCCACAATGCCTTTATTCTTTGTTACGTAATGTGAATTTTCTTTGTATGACACTTTTTTTTAAATGAAAAAACTTCCATGTGCTTGTCTTTTTATGTTTCTTTTGCACTTGAGTTGACGAAAGATGATATTGTATTGAATTTGCAGAGTAAATTGGAACTTCGTCCATGTTATTATTTGAAACAAATGATAATTATAAAAAATTTAAAGTACACTTCGCTATATTATAGAGTAATGCATCTAGTATTAGTCTGTACATTGTATTTAGAGCTTTAATATCGGAGAAAATCTAGGTCAAGATTACACCGTGATAAAGTAAATGTGTTGTTGTGGTAGTTCAGTTTACTTGCTCTTCATACAGAAGGAGTATTATGATATTATTATTAGTGATAATTTATGCTATGTGAACTAGGAACTCTAATGTCGAAAGTGCCGTTACTTCACGAAATGTAACTTGTGATGCAAATATTTGTGTTTAGTCGTGTCTACATCGTTTGATTTTGTGGCAGCAGTATTGCCGGAGATTGTGGTTAAATTAAAATGGAACATCGACTAAAATATTCCTGTTACTGCATAAAGCACGAGGAATTTAATTATTATTAGCAATAAATAAGCTGCTACCATGTTAGTCACGACTAGCATCGCGATATAAACTACTCCCGGAAATCTTGGACCAAATTGTCTGATAACCGTTCTCACAGTCAGTTTTCGTTATTAACTAGCTTCTCAGAAGAACAAAAATGACGGATTAGACGCAGATATTCTGGCTCACAACGAAACAAAAAGCAACTTAAAATACTGGTTAATAATTGTCTTTGATAATAACGCAGGTTTATGGCTCATAACAAAAAAAAAAAAATATTTAAAAGCTTAATTAACACATTTCCTCCGTTGTAAAGATGAATGTTAATATTTCTGCATGAAAACGAAAATTTTATCGCATCAACGATCAGAGAATATGATGAAATCATCAACGTTAAACGAGTATAGATAAACAAAAAGCAACTAATAAACAAAAACGCAATTAAAAATACTGGGACACGCCTCACTGTTTCATAATGGCGACTCCTCTGCTGTATAACGTGGTCACGTGATTATCAACCTTCTACGCATGCGCAGACCGCTCTGGTGCATGCGCAATGATCGCTTAGTTCGTAACATTTAACTCCTAACGCGTAACGCCAAGAAATTCCTCCCTACCGCTGCCAAAGAAGTTTCACATCAATAACTAAGAGACTGCCTATCAATCAAAACAAATTCCACTCTCACTAATTTAAATATTGTAAATCAAGTATTAACAATTCATTTCCTGCAGTGTGGCTCAGTGCCATAAAGTTCTGCACACTAGATCGCGAATGTACTGCGGGGTAGGATCAAACCTTGGTCATCACGTATCGACCGTCCTTAGTGTGACTTTTAGGGTGTTTTTTGCAATCACGAAGGCGAATGCCGGGATGGTATCCAATTTCCGCTCATCAACTACAAATTACTCAACGAAACATACACTGAGCTCACATAGAACAGAGTTACCAGTTCTGCAACCATATGGCAACACACGTTCCTCAACTGGAGTCGTTAAGCCTCAGCGACAAATCGGGCAAACCTGAAACATGTCTCATCCTGAAAAAGTCGACTCTGCAATAACGGGATAAGCTATGGAAGAAGAAGAACTATTAACAATTCATTAATAATAAATTCACTAGAAATGTGATGCTATCAACTGGCGTTAAAAATGATACGTATTTACAATAGGCCATTTTTTCAGCAGTTGTTTATTAAAATAATAAATTATTACGTAGTAAAAACCCCAGTTTTACTGTTGTTCGCATTTTATTTATTTTCTGGTACGTCTCGTTGAAGAATATTCAACGGTCAATATTTTCTATAATATTTTCACAGCTTTCAAATTTTCTACAGAATGGTTTTCTTTGAATTTAATAGAATTACACCTATATGTAGTTTTCAAATTGCAACTTAAAATTAGCGTTCCGTCGTAAGGTGCGGTAATTGGTCACATGAGCCTTCAACCATCATACCACTTCCTGTTTTGGACATAATTATAATAATTAAAGACCGCTGAATACTTATGACTCCGCCAATCATTTCCTGTTTGCTGCACTTTTTTCATTTGACTTTCACCATAGTCAGAATCAAGTTTATTTGATCCCACTTGATTTTGATCATTTTTAAAGTCAAGCAATTTAGAGAGCGTCACCCTCAATCAGACAGTCAAACCAGAAATTTCCAATACTATTACTTCAGACCCAATAACCCGTCCATTGCTAATTTAAAAGTTAACGAATGAATAGTTCTCTACTATCGGAAATATTAGCCCCTATATCTATTTAACATACAAATTTTCTGTAAGTTTTGCTATGTAGATACTGCCTTGCTGTCTCCAACATTGGTTCAAGGCATTCTTTGCCGTTCATTGACTTTTGAATTCAATATTAATGTTCTAGATTGAAATAAGATTTCAGGACTTAAACGTTGCTGTTTACTTTGACCAGATAATGAGATTAAAGAGTTTTTACTATTTAAATTTTTATCACCGACATTTATTACTTATCAGTAACCCACCGTAATGTGGGTATTTCATCATCCAATGCACGTCTATAATAATCGAGAGGCCTTTATGTTGTTACATTAACTTAAAATGTGTATAAATATTTTCTAATTAATTACGATGATTCATGTTTGAGGTTATTGATGAGATGAGCACTCTCACCCTCTGTGTTCTGTACTTATTGTGTGCATACGGTAATAGCATTTAATTTTCTTTTCAGTTAATGTAATAACCCCTAACCACATACCAAGAGAATTTTTTTTTGTTATTTCTTTATTTTTAATTTTACGCAAAATTTGTTCTTGGCAGTATGTTCCCATACATACCTCCAAAGCATGTTGTTGTACAAGTAGCTGTCGGTGTCTTAAATAATCGTAATTTCTCCGTAACAGATTATTGTAAATCATACATCAATTGCTTCTAGAAGTCATAATACGGACACGAAAATCACAAGTAAGTAATATGTAAACTAATGAAAATGTAATTCTTGTATTGAATTAGAAAGTTTTTTTGAATAATTGGGAAGTTAAATAGCACATATACCAATTTCGCCAATCTCAAATGTTATCTTTCTTGGTACAAAGGCAGTTCATACAACAACAAACAAAGGGTCACTTTAATTGCAACACCAAGTTTTTGAAATTTGATATCGTGAAGGACTCTGTTATTTTCGAATTACGCAAGACATTCCTTCAATAAGCTCCAGAATTTTGTTACTAAATAAATGTCCAAAAGCCAACTTACTCTAATCCCAAATCTTCTCTTTTTTATCTGTGTCTGTCTTTTAAAATGATTTTGAATTAGATAGAATGGTTTATTCAAATTGTATGTAGAAGAAGCAATTAAGAAAGTAAAAGAAAAATTTCCATGTGGCATAAGTGTTCAGGGAGAAAAAATCAGGATGATATGATTTGCTAATGACATTGTCTTGTTCGCAGAAAGGGCTGAGGATATTGAGAAGTTACTGAATGGCATGAAAAAAATACTGAAGGAAGACAAATGTTATGAAACGTAGCAGAAATGACACAAATACTAGTAGATCAAATATAAAAATAGGATCGGATGCAATAGGAGAAGTAAGTGAATTCTGTTACTTGGGAAGCAAAATTATAACCAATGGCCGAAGCAGCAATGATGTTAAAAGCAGAATAGTACTAGCAAAAAAAGCCTTCACGATAAAATCTTTTAGTTTGAAATATTGATCTAGGAATAAGATAGAACTCTGTGTGTGGAGCACAGCACATTATGGTAGTGAAACATGGACTTTATAAATACAGGAAAGAAAGAAGACAGAAGCATTTGAAATGTGGTGCTACAGAAGAATGCTGAAAATTAAGTGGACAGACTAAGTAAGAAATGAACGAGTTATATATGAAGCAGATAATTGAGGACGTGGGTTGCAAGGTATATGTAGAGATGATGAGGTTAGCACAAGATAGGATGGGATGGAGGATTGCATCAAACCAGTCGAATGACTGATGACAGAAAAAAAGGGCGGTTTGATTCACCAATCAATGAGGACTGCTACTCTATGCCATGTGTATTCTACTGGAATATGTTAGTACTTCCAGCTAATATTTCCATGTCACAGGTATTGTGTAAGTATACGTAATTGGAGCCAATACTCATCTGAGTTATGTAACTTTTACTTAACTTTGGTCATATATTCTGATGGCAGGTGATTTTTTTTATTTTTCCTGAATTGTCAATCAGAAAATTAAGTGAAGAGAGTAACTGGTTAATCTATGTGGTTGAAGACGAAATGCTATAAAGAATTGATTGGAACGTTAGATATAAAATATTCAGGCTAGGAACCCTAAATCCTGTGTTCAGATTAGAATATATGGTGACGAAAATCCGTTGATAACTGCAATGCCATTCGTCCTGATATTAGATCTCGGGTTTGCTAAATGCTAAATTCTGCCCTTACTTTCCGGATATTTTTTCCGCTGTCTTCATTTTTAACTTATCTTCTAAAGAAGATACAATTTTTTTAAATCATCAGACTTTTTAGTTGTATTTTTTTAAACTGCTGAGCTTTAAAATTTTATGTTTAATGATTTGCTATAAACTACTGGAATAATAGGTTGTGTCTGTACAGAAATATCGGATAGCGTACGGAAATTCCTCCTGCCACAACAGAATGTTACAGTTTCAAAATTTTTTAGATTATATTTTTTCAGCTAAGGTTACAGGGTTGTGCATACGAATTTTAGACTTCTTACATGCAATATGCTGAAACAGTTTTGTCTTTGCGTTCTGATAATTCAGAAACTTTCTCATAAAAATTTGTTAAATTTTCTTATGGTGCATCGAAAATAATTTAACTTACATCAGTAGATTATTCTCTTTTTCGTAGAAACCGTTTTAACATGGTAAACTGGGTTTCAGCTTCTTCTTCGAGTCGTGAGCAGACCGTCGTACGGGTAACATCGCCTCCGATACGAGGAAGTAGTGTGCGCGATCGCGGGTTGACTCGACGGCAAGTGCCAACAACATAAACAGTTTTCAACTTCGTGTGGTGGACAAGAAAAGTGAATTGATAATCAAGAAACAACTAATATAAGTGTTAAGTGACATTGGCCGCCATGTATGGTGGCCAGTGTGGTGAAGGCGGCTACGAACAGGTACAGCCGACGCCGCACATACTTTTATATAATGGAGGTAACGTGAACATTGCAACAGAAGATAGCTTAGACAGTCAAGTGCCATCCCTACATCACAACACAAGTGAAGATGGAAGGGAAACGAGAAACATCATTCAATCGTCATTCGAAACCGTCAATGTACCATCTTTTGCTGCTAATCTTACCATTGACCAAACGAGACAACAGGAACTACGACTTGTAGGAGAGGAAGAAACGACCCCACCTGCAGCCCAGAAACGCCCCAGCACACCAACAATCGAAGACATCAGCAACAACTGCAACTACAAAGTACCACGAACAGCAGAACAGCCGAAATCTACAGACAGCAGTATGGAGACGTCACCAGCTAGTGACACACAGCAATACCAGACTACAACCACAACAGTCAGCCATGATCAACAGGTAAATAGCGCAACGCCAGTGATATATGAAAACTATGACCTGGGGCCCTATTATGTGATTGTAGAAAGTGTCGATAAAAACATCAGTAGACTGCATCCAATGGCTATAGGTCGCCTCATTAACTCCCTCTGCCGTGATACAAATAATCAAATATTACAGATAACTACAGCAGGCCGTAACCGTGTCAAAATTGAGGTGAAATCGGTAATAGCAGCCAATTCTATGATTCAAAGCTCAGTCTGGAAGCAGAACGGTTTGCAGGCGTATATCCCATACTCGTGCACCACACAACAAGGCATCATTAGAAACGTAATGACAGAATTATCGGAAGATGAAATTAAAGCGGTAGCGCGATGTGAATACAGGGTGATAAACGTTAAACGATTTGCTAAGAAAATGGTAGCAAACGGTCAACCTACAACAATCCCACTTCCAGTTTGCCTGATAACTTTCAAATCGCAAAGACGGCCCAACTATGTTTACATACACGGCGTCCGCTGTCCAGTCGAACCATATATAAAACCTGTTATGCAATGCTTTAACTGCCTGCGCTATGGCCACCTGAGCAAGCAATGCAGAAGTAAAAAAAGATGTGTATTCTGTGCTGGTGCACACGACGACAAAGATTGTTGTAACCAAAACAACCCCATTTGTATCTATTGTAATAGTGGCCACCCATCTAATGAAAAAAGATGTCCTGAATATGAAAAACAAAGAAGAATCAAACAGTTAATGGCGTACGAGAACCTAGACTATAAACAAGCCATTAGAAAGATCAACGCCGGTACGTATGCCGGTGTACTAGCAAGACCGGCCGCAACCACCCAAACCACGGTCGTAAATTCGGAATGTTACGAGCAAAGAACCCCCATACAGGATAACTTAAATATTGCCACAATGCCTGTAGGGACATCGCAACAACAACATCAA
This sequence comes from Vandiemenella viatica, assembly GCA_031002005.1. Lineage (NCBI taxonomy): Eukaryota > Metazoa > Arthropoda > Insecta > Orthoptera > Morabidae > Vandiemenella > Vandiemenella viatica. The sequence goes on along the minus strand of CM061921.1, from coordinate 45,413,120 downwards.
CCACTCCACCAAGAACTACCTACCCAGACGTCACAGTTGGCCACCAGTCCACCTGGCATGTTAACAAACATGCAAATAAATCCAATGCCTACTAACCAGGCAGAATCCCCCTTAACGGAAAGACATAATAGGCACTACAGAGCAGGAAGCAACTCTAGGGATCTATCTTACAAAAATTATTGGATCCCTAACAACAGGAATATACAACCAATTGCGTACAACCCATACCCACCCCAACCTCACAGCACTGTACAAAGCGCAAGCACAGCTGATATCTTCACATTCAAAATGATCGAAATCATAATGAATATCTTAAACCAGTATGTCGGTAACCAACAGATCGATCCACTGCAATTCGCTCCAAGTATCAAACAGCTTATACAACAAACACTCACCAATGGGTTCAACTGAGAACACAAGAACGCATTCGATACCCGTTACTGGAGGCTTAGATTCCATGTACCAAAATAACATACCACATAATAATCCCCAAACGAATGAAAAAATTGCAATCAAAGAACTCGGAATCTTACAATGGAATGCGCGCTCAATCAAAGCCAATAAATTAAGTCTGATGCAATATATGCTGGCCCATAAAATCTCAGTAAGTGCGATCTCAGAAACTTGGTTGAAACCAGGAGAATCTTTCCTTTTTCAAAACTATAATATCGTGCGAGCAGACAGAGCGGACGGTTATGGCGGCACTGCCCTATTGATACAGAAATCAATCCCATTCCAGCCCATAAACATTACGCCTACTAATCTGTCTTTCGAAGTTTGTGCAGCACGGATCCTCTTTAAAGACGAATATATGACGGTAGTATCTGTATACAGGTCACCAAACAAACCAGCATTAAAAAGATCTGAGTTGGAAATACTAAAAAGACATCTAGAAGAACCAATTCTGCTCCTTGGTGACTTAAATGCCCATCATTCCTTATGGGGAAGTACATATGACGATCGTAACGGGCGACTAATTGTGGAAGTAATGGAGGAACTAGTTGTACTAAACGATGGCTCTGCTACTCGAATCAATAGACCATCACAACAACAATCATCTGTTGACATATCATTAGCATCGGCGACTATTGCCCCACACCTAACATGGGAAATCATAGAAGATACTCTGGGCTCGGATCATTTCCCGATTCTGCTGAAGCTCCCCTGCACTAAGCTGATAGGGCAAACTATCTTTTCGCACTACAAATGGAGTATCAAGCGGGCGAACTGGGAAAAATACCAACAGGAAGCAGAAGCTGCATTTTCTCATTACAAACCTACAGACGACATACAAAATGATTATAAAGCCTTCATAGATTGCATTGAAAAAGCCGCAGGCTCCAGCATTCCAAAACAAAAACAAAACTATGTAATCAACACAACACCAGTTGAATGGTGGGACCAGGAATGTGACGATGCAATAAAAGAAAGAAAGAAAGCTGTCAAAAATTACAGGCAACACCTCACAATGAGCAATTATATTGAATGCAAAAGGGCATGTGCGAAAACAAAAAAACTCCTGAGAAAGAAGAAGAAGAAAAACTGGGAAGACTACTGCTCAAAACTGAGTCTCAACACGCCGACCAAAGAAGTGTGGATGAAAATACGAAGGCTGAAAAATATAAAGGAAGCGAGGGTGCCAGAGCGGACACCACCACTGAATATTCTGACTGAGATATTAGAAAACATAACACCACCTTATGTGGACCCTCAACCCCTAAACGTACAGGAAAATACAGAGCACATCCTATGTCAACCTTTCAGGAGTGAAGAGCTCAGCAGAGCACTCTCCTTTGGCAAATCATCAGCTCCTGGGCCGGATAACATACACTACCCCATGCTCCGCCTACTCCCTGCCAACGGGAAAGCATACCTGCTCGACCTCATTAATCGTATTTGGGCTGAGAAAAGCGAGATACCACCTTTGAAGACGGCCAGAATAATTATTATAAAAAAGCCAGGAAAGGAAACTGAATGTGCCTCAGCATATAGACCCATATCCCTCTTATCTTGTGTGTTCAAAATTCTCGAAAGAATGGTAAAGCATAGACTCGAATGGTGGTTCGAACATAATAAATTGCTGCCGCATACTCAATACGGCTTTCGGAGAGGGAAAGGCACGAATGACATATTAGCACACCTTGTTACAGATATTCAATCGTGCCTTACAGACAATAAATACATGGTTGCCATTTTCACTGACCTAACATCTGCCTATGATAAAGTTCTGCCATCGACCTTGGGAAAAAAATTAAAAGAGAATGGCGTGCCGGGCCCCTTTACAGCGAGGCTGCTAGCTATGATTACAAATAGATGGTTAGTAGCCAAGTGGAAAACAATTACTCTAGGTCCAAGAAAGTGTAGCCAAGGGGTACCTCAAGGATCAGTTTTGTCTCCGTTACTCTTTAATATATACACAACTGACCTACACAAAATAATGCCACCTTCCGTCATAATACTTCAATATGCGGACGACATCTGCCTGTATACAATAGGCACAAGCATCGAAAGATGCCAAGCCATATTAAACGAAGCGATGTGTAAACTAGTACAATGGCTGTCAGACAATGGACAGGAGATCTCAATAGATAAAAGCTCAGTCTGCATATTTACACGACACAGGATTCCTCCAATGATCCGCATGACTCTTGGACCATACCAGCTCCCAGTTAAGAATAGCTTGAAATATCTAGGCCTTATAATAGATAATAAACTCAAATGGTGTGAACACATCAAACAAATAGAAAAAAAAGTCTGCTCAAGGAACAACCTTATAAGAGCAGTAACAGGACTAAAGTGGGGAGCAAGTCCACAAATAGCACTAACTCTATATAGAGCCCTGGTCCGTCCACATTTTGACTATGGGTGTATTTGTTATGGTGCGGCCTCCCAACGGCCTTTAGCGAAGCTTGATGTACTACAATACATGGTACTACGCACCTGCCTAGGGGCAATGAAATCTACGCCCACAAATGCACTATGCGCAGAAGCAGGGGAACCTCCTCTGCACCTACGTAGATCCTACCTAAGTTCAAAATTTTTACTGAAACAGAGTCAGTTGACGACCAGTAAATTATATAATTCCATACACAACTTATCCATAGACTGCCTAACAAAAGGATATTGGAAAAACAGACGACTGCCACCGCTAGCTTCAGCGTATCTGGAAACCAAATCACTATACGATAAAGCCAACAAGAGTGAACAACTATACTGCTATGAGGCTCCATTATGGCATACATGTAAAGAAATTACAGTTTTTGGTCAAACAACGCAACAGAGCCCCTACAAACAGACATACCTAGAAAAATTGAACAAATGGCTTCCGGCTGGAATCATATATACAGATGGGTCTAAGAACAACAGTTATGCTGGTTGTGCATACATCAACCTTGATAGCATGGAACAGGGCACTTTCCAACTGCCTAAAGAATGCTCTATTATGACAGCGGAACTGATAGCAATATTAGAAGCACTTAGATATGCCGGGAGCTTACCAGATAGTAACATTATCATACTATCTGATTCACTCTCTGCCTTAACGTCATTAAAAAATCATCACATAAACCAAAGCAACAACCCGATCATATACGAAATTATTAAATCAATCATAGACCTGGAACAAAGTAATAAATTAGTAGTACTTTCCTGGGTGAGAGGCCATGATGGGTGCAGGGGCAATGAAATAGCCGACCAGCTGGCAAAACAAGCAACTGAGACCGGGGTAACTATACACCGTAAGATACCTACTTCGGACCTGATTGTGACAATAAAGGAAAAATTATACAAAGATTGGGACGTTGAATGGAGATATACATCTGCTACGAAAGGTAAACACTACGCAAGGATACATTCTGAAGTTACAAAACGGCCATGGTTTCAGAACATCCGGTGTCCTAGAAGCCTATATATCACAATTTTTCGGCTTAAATTCGGACATTGCCGCCTCAAGAAGCACTTATGTAGAATCGGTGTGGTAGAGGAACCGTACTGCCAGTGCGGACACGTTGAAGACGCTAATCATATATTCTTTGGTTGCCCATTTAACAAACAAGCCTCTGACAACCTCATCAAGCACTTGGTGCAAGCAGGACAGCAACTCCCGGCAAGTGTTGAAGACTTACTAAATACAAACAGATTTAAAATCTTCTTCATCATGTACTCATTTTTACGGCAAATCAAACGAGAACTGTAACAATAATCAACTGTATAATCAAGTGTAACATATCCTTACATTTCATATATATATGAGTCTTTGTAAATAATTTTATTTTTTATTAATTTGTATTACTTTTTTCTAAACTTAATATTTTAATGTATATAATGTAATATCAAATGGACTATTTTAATGTATGTAGGCCTATATGCCAAACAAAGGAACAATAATTAACTGTATAATCAGATGTAACATATCCTAACATTTCATGTATATATGAACCTTGTAAATCGATTTTTTGCCAAACTCAATATTTCAATGTGTGTAATGTAATATCAAATCGTCCATTTTAAGGTATGTATGTGCCAGACAAAGTTACTACCTTATGCACCCAGCGTATTACGTAAATGTATTAGTTCTGGCTTTTAATGTGTGTAAGGTACTATGAAATACGGATAACCTACAGAGACAATGTATATTAAGATTTACTGCTACGATGTGCAAAATGTTACAGATGTAATAGACAAACAATGTAATAAAAGCTTGTACACTTGGTAATGGCTAAATGGCCAGCATGGCTAAAGGCCAAATAAATTAAAAAAAAAAAAAAAGCTTCTTCTTCGTTGTTCCTCGGCGATAATGACTTACGCTGCATATCTAATATATAAAAATGAATGTTGGTTTGGTTGTTTCTTGGTTGGTTTGTTTGTTGGTTGGCTGATTTGTTTGTTTATTTGTTGGTTGGTTTGTTTGTTTGTTGGTTGGTTTGTTCGTCTCCTATGTGTTCCTATACCATTGATCCGATTACGATGAAACTTTGGTGAGTTATTCTGTGCGCGCCTACGAAGGTTTTTGAGAGAGAGAGAAAACAAAATACCAACCCCCACTCCCCTACACACCCCTCAATTTTTTCCAAATATTCGATACACGAACCCACAGTGTTATCCGATTTCGATGGATCTTCGCACGTATAAACTTTCAAACAAACAGAAAAATACTATCTTCATTTGTTTGCAAAAACCCGCCCCCTTTTTACCTGTACACCACTCCCTAAAGTTTTGAAAACCATCTTCATACAAACACATAGTTTTTATCCTATTTTGATGGAACTCTGCACATGTATACATTAAAACAAAGAGAAAAATGCAGTCTGCATTTTGTTTACAAATACTAAGCTCCTATCCTCCTTTACCCACCCTTAGTCTATGCTATCTAAGTTCCCAAAATTCACAGCTATTACCCGATTTTGATAGTACTTAGTACACATGCATACTAAGTAAGGTAGGTCTGGTGGCTCAGTGCTTACGACGCTAGCTTCTGAAAGCCTTTATCTATGGTCTCAGGTTCAAATTCCAGTGAAAGCTGTTTTTTAATTATTTTTTTTAATCTGCTTAACATCTCTTAACAACGAGGTCTTTAGAGACGGGAAAGGATGGGGGGGGGGCAAGGAATGGGAAGGAATTTGGCCATGGCCTTTTGAAGGAAGCATACCGCCATTTGCCTGGAGTGATTTGGGAAACCATGGAAAACCCAAATCTGGATGCCCGGACGGTGATTCGAACCGGCGTCCTCCCGAATGCGAGACGAAAACACTAACCGTTACACCACCATTTTCGGTGTTTTTTTTTAACATATGATCAACGCTGGACGTTTCTTGGTTGTGATACCATGTTATATATAATAAAAAAGAACGGTCTTGAAGTTACTGGTTAACGGGCTTACTTTCGAAAGTTCCCAGGTTTAAATCATGTTGGAAGCTGAAACATTTAAGCGTGGTATTTGATCAGATCCGTGGTTTGGATTCAACGTTGAACGATATGTCCCACAGGAAAAAATCTTTCAGTCCTACATGTGACACAATAGCTTAGTACTCCTTCGGGATGTGGGCTAATTTAGAATTTTTAATTTTTTGTAACAAACAGAAAAATATTGTCTATATTTGGCTTGCATTAAGAAACCACGCTTTTGAAATCAAGGGGGAAGTTGGAATTTGTAGGAGTTGCATTTGATCATCTGAGCGACGTCCGAATGTTCCGTGGTTCAGAATCTACATTAAGCTGTAGGTCCCAGAGGAAAGGAATTGTTGTCCTGCTCTGACACAATGGGTTAGAAGGAGGAGTCAATAACCATCGGGTTGTGGACTAATTTAGTTTCATTACTTTAAAGCAAAGAGATAAATGCTGTCTACGTTTGGTTTACAAAAAGCTAATCCCTCTGCTCCTTTACCTCAGCCCTTAATTTTTGCCAACGTTGTTCATAGTAACCCATAGTTTTTAGCACCCCTATACTTAAAAGACACAGTGGTTTGGTAGCGTAGTGGTCAATGCTGTTATGTTCAGAAGTTTATTGGTATGGTCCCAGGTTCAAAATCCACAGGAAGTAGAGCTTCTTAAGAGTTGTATATGATCAATGGCTTAGTATGACCTCTTCGAATTGTGAACTAACTTATGCAAATGGAGACTTTCCTGGCGTATTGATTCAATGAAAATTTCCCGGGTGTCCAGCCGGATGGTGTCATAAAACGACGACGTTTCGACAACCTGCTCGGCAGACTGCTTGTGATTTCGAGAAGTAACATCTAAATAGACCTGATGAAGACAACCAAGCAGGTTGTCGAAACGTCGTCGTTTTATGACACCATCCGGCTCAACACCCGTGAAACTTTCATTGTGAACTAACTTAGTTTTTTTACTTTAAAACAAATAGAAAATACTGTCTACAATGGTTTGCAAAATCCACCCCTTCATCTCCTTTACCCTCCCCTTAATGTTAGTGAATGTTTTTTATACAAACATACTGATTGTATCCGATTTCGATGTAACATTGCAAACGTTTACTTTAAAAAGAAGAGAAAAATATTTCCTACATCTGCTTTACAAAAACCCACCACTCTCTCTTAAGAAAAATTTTCACTTGAAGCTATTCAGTCTTTTTGCAAATATCTCGAAAGTGGTAGGGAAAAAATCATAGTTGATAGGGATATGCATGATATTATGAGAGCCCATAATATTTCCTGTCGAACTATGTTGGACTAATTCCAACTGGACAGTTGCTGACCAAGAAATTTGAATTTGAAAATCTGCACTTTTTATTCGATCCTGGAGGAACTTTGGGCACAGATGTTTTAAAATAAATGAAAACTGATGTTTACATTTAGTTTACAAAACTGCCCTCGCTCTTCCCCTTCTCTCTTGTTAATACTTATTTATACAAGCATCTTTTCTGTTTTTGAATCGATAGGGAAATCTGCCAATGTGGATGCTGATGGAGAATTTTTACTACAATTCGATCAAAAGGAATGAAACATTAGAACTTTCATATCCAGCAGCCGAGAAACGTTGTATGCAGTATTTTTCTCTTTATTTTACAGTAAAATAATCTAAATTTAGATTCTACCGAAGGAGATTTTTTTTTTTTTTTGTAACAGTTTAACGTCCCTTTTTAACAACGTGGTCTTTAGAGACGGGAAAGGATGGGGGCAAGGAATGGGAAGGAATTCGGCCATGGCCTTTTTGAAGGAAGCCTGGAGTGATTTGGGGAAACCATGGAAAACCAAAATCTGGATGCCCGGACGGGGATTCGAACCGCCGTCCTCCCGAATGCGAGGCCAGAACGCTATCCGTTACACCACCACGCTCGGTACCGAAGGAGACATACTAAGCAATTGATCGTATACAAATTCCTGCTTCCACCAAATTTTGAACCTGGGAGCAGACCAAAAAACGTTTTAAATAAAGAGCTTTAGCCACTGAGCTACCACAACACTCTGTTTTTAAGTACTATCAAAACCGAATAAAAACCATGGGTCTGTTTTTGCACAAAACGAAAGACCAATCATATTGTATATCCCAAAGCACTAGAACAAACTTTCTCAATATTAATTTAATTTATAAAAATCATTGTCTTTCCTTTATTTCGAACATTAAAATGTGTCTGTTTTGTATATGCGTACCTACTTCTGAAAGAAAAAGAGGCATTGCAACGCACGCCAGACAAAGCTAGTGCTACATATAAATAAATAAATTTAGTGCATAATGATTGTTCGAAAAATCTAAGAAATTTAGTTTCATTATTTTTATGATAAAACCATTACTTGCTTCTCAAAATGCGTTTTTCTCTGAATTTTTTAAATACACTTGTTTACTCCTTCCATTCTTATACCATAGTAATACAAAAATTTGCTTTTTAAAATTTATTTTTACATCTGTTAGAAAAAAAAAAACGATTCCCTCACTAATTATATTATTTTCCTGACGCTACTTGCATAAGGTCAACCTAACTAACACCGAGCGTATTCTTTGGACTTGTATAGATCGTTTCGCCAGACGTTCGTCATTACACTTGAATGACAGAAAAATGATTAGAAGTCACTCGAGATTCTATGAACTAAATAGTTCTCTCCCTGATATGCATCTTCATTCCTGTCAAACTTATTTTATTTATTACAAGAAAAATATAGCTCCCAAAATGGTGCCAGTAATATCTCAGAACTGAACATTTAAGAACTGAAATAAATATACTTTTAGATTCTGATTCTTTATATTTCTTGCATTAAGTTATTTTTAATTGCAGCTGCTTTAAGAATAATTCTATCAAGTGTTTTATACATGTTGTGGGGAAGTGCCGATGTAGCATATCTATTCGACAATTTTTCCATAGCTGAAAGTTCTAAACCAAGACAACAAACGAATGATATATGTCGTTCAAGATCTGCAACAATATTATGACAAGTTTGAGCTATGATTAATAGATTTTCGGCGTATGGCACGTTGTTTATTTATCCTACATCCTTTGCCAGAGATACTGTCTCAGGAATCATATTGTTTGAGCTAGTTGAGCAAAAGTGAAATTGATATTACTGTTAACTACCCCTTAATTCTAAAGTCGTGAGGTAAAGAATCAAGCAAACAATTCTTTTTACTATAAATTCCCTGTCTTTTACCTCCATTATAGATTTTACATTTTTTTCTCTTTCTCTTGTTTTCAATGAAATTTTATAAAATGTTTGATAAAATTTAAAACATGAAAGTGTGTTGTAACACAATTTTTTAAAAAAAGGCAATTGATTTTTTTTAATAAGTATCCAATGAAGAGGTGATAGAATATCACTGTTACTTATGAATTGGTTTAGTTGTATCCTAAGCATGCTTCAGTACACTTGCTACAGTAGCAGCTAGACGAATTTGAGAGGCTTCGTCGCAGTGACCTACAAAATGTGGGTTTTCACATATCCGCTTGCTCTCCCACTCAGCGGTAACGAACCGTCGGCTAATTACGTTCGTTGTCGCAGAACGCGGGTCCTGATAAATCGCTACTTGTTGGCGGGATCCATAGGCACTGTTGCCAAACTTATGTCTGCTGCGAACAGTATAGCGGAATAACCCAAACTTGTTTTTGTGATGTATTGGCATATCTCAGTACGGCTTTAACATTTCATCAATCCAGTACACGCTACAAAAAAAATATAAATCATACCGTTATTATTCGTTGTTACTGCAAATAAGAGACTATTCAGCTTCTGAATAAAGCAACTTAAATGACTTCAATAAAATTCAGCGTAGAATAGATTGCAGCAGAGGATATGGGTTCTGTTCCTTTTGTTGAGTGCGGAAACGAGTACGTTTTGTTTCCATGGGTTTTATGAAGCTGAAACATTTAATTCAGAGGTTGTTTATTCTGTAATATATGACGCGTGGAGCTTTGTTCTGTGGCACCGCCCATAGACCCGCTTCAGGAAAAAAAATTGATATCACACTTCCCAGAAGCAGTTTATGCATCAGCCAAGAATTACAATTTCCTGTCTCACAGGATGGTTGCTGACCATTTTTCAGCTGTTTCTTCATTAATGTTAGCTAATTAGACATCACCGATAAAGAATTAATATTCATTCACCATGCGCGTTTCGGTATTGGGTATCAGTGTACATCCAATTACGTTTACCGATACCACGAGGATGAAACGGGTCTTGTGACTAACCATTAATCAAATCAGTTGTTAATTGATGGTGCTTAGTTTTAAGAGACTGCAGCAATTTTCGCAGCTTGGTCATATAACATATATACTCGTAGAAAACCTATTTGCCTTCACAATTGAAGCTTCCTGTATTTCATAAGAGATCATAACTTAATAAAACTAGAATAGGTATTCCATCAGAGGGTTTCTTTGATTTCTTCGGGGAAATCATAAAAATTTGCTCTTATGCTTTCTCTAACTTCACGTTACTATAAACTCACTGACGAGTCCCTTCTGTTATCGCATAAAACAAACAGGGAGGTAAAATAATAATAATAACAATTTTTAAATAAATCAGTTTTTGTGTGGAGAGAATCTCATTTTGTTACGTGATGCCAATAAACTACTAATTTCAATTTTTTTCAAAGTAAATGTGTGAACGGTGTGAAAGTTGCTATCTCTCTCTACATTATGTGGATTGCATTAAGAATTCTAGTGTTACTTTGGACGAAAAAATGTGTTTGTCTGAGATGTAAAGGAAGAACAACAAGTATTTTGGCTTTATTTTAGGGGAAAATTTTCTGAAAACTTTAATCAGGTTGCACAATACATATGAAGGAACATTTGAACGTGGAAGTCAGTATTCTTGAAAGGCACAACAGAATACTTTTTACTGTCTCATCCTAAATGTATCACGTGAATGAATTTCCGCATCTATTGCTATTGTAGGTTTGTTGAGTAAAAACACTAGAACTCCTGATTACATATTACGAAGCATTGCTTAGAGCAAGATGGTTCAATTGTCAATCATCGAAGAGGCTACAATAATTAGTTGTAAATACTCGTTGTAAAGATTTGATGAATGTGTTGTAGAAAATACAAATTGGGAGAGATCGTAAAGAAAAATATTATTACCTCCATTTTTAGTTAACGGTTTGAGTCTTCCAATATCTAAGTGGATAAAATATTTAAATTAAAAAGATCTTTTTCAAGAAATTTCCTTATAATGTCTTAGGTGTTTGATAATGTATTTCCGAGAAAAGTTTATGGATGTCAATTTGACTATTTTCAGTGCAAATGTACTGGAAACCACAGACCGATGCACGATTGAGGAGAGCATAACCTTTGCATAAACCTTCCTGATGAGTTTTCTGTCACACATTCTAGAGCGTGCGTATATTACCATTTGATTTTGGGATATCTCTTCCTTTCAAGCGTCTACCACTGTGGATATTGCCTATCTATACTAATATTATATATTAATAATTACGCCAGTACAACTGTTTTTGATAATACTGTATTTATTTGACGGACGCGTACAACGTTTTCTGTAATTTGTGATATTTACATAATGGTTTTATTTTTACATATAACGAAATTTTTCTTATATATAGGAAGCGTAAAGATGACTTATATTTTTACATAACATACTCAAACAAGCATACACACAGGGTAACTAATATATTTAAGAAACAAGGGATAAACATTGCTCTCAAAACAGACAATTCAATACAAAAACAAATCAGAACTCAAGCACAAACGAATAGATTCTCTAACTCTGGTGTATACCAGCTGACATGTCAGAATTGTGATGCAGTTTACATCGGACAAACAAGGAGACAATTCCAAACACGATATAAGGAACTTTTGCTGAACATCTCTTATAAAATAACCATATGCCCACTAACATAAATACAGACATGAGAATCCTAACAACAAACAACACAAAACACAGTATTCTAACCCTTCAAGAAAATTATCAAATTCAGCAAGCAATAGTCTCAGGAAAACACGTACTCAATGATCATATAAACTTAACCAACCAAACTTTATTCAAGCTAATAAACACCGAAATTGACACATAACAGCATTAAACACTCAAATTTCACCATAACAGTAATTTAACACCACATTTCATTCCCCCATCCACAAGACATACATATTTTGGCTAAAACAAAGCAAAACACAAAATGTAAATACGAAATTTCAAATTCTCCGCTCACGCCACTCCGACAGAGCACCGCCGGAAAACAGCTGAACAACAACAGCACACACACAAAAGTAAAGTTTGACAATGTCGTTGGAGAAACCTGTGCTTCAAAGTGTTTTCATAAAAGACAAATTTTGTACAAAATATGTAAATATGCACAATAGTGTAAACAACATGCTGGTTGAGGGAATAGGCGACCAACAACCACACCTTAAAATAGACATGTAAAATGTAAGTGATAATCTGATTCTACCTCATTACATCTATGTAAACAAAATGTTCTGCTTGCTAATTTAAAAACAGATATGTAAAAATATAAGTCATCTTTACGCTTCCTATATATAAGAAAAATTTCGTTATATGTAAAAATAAAACCATTATGTAAATATCACAAATTACAGAAAACGTTATACGCTGATGATGCCTCGACGAGAGGCGAAACGCGTACGTCAAATAAATATTATCAAAAACAGTTGTACGGGCGTAATTATTAAAGAATAGTTATTAATTTAACAAACAACTGTGGAAGAGATGGCCTACAATAATCACACAATATTATATAGGCGAAAATAACTCTCTCTCTCTCTCTCTGTCTATCTGTTACGTTTACGGGGCTGAAAGGCTAATCCAATCACGATGAAATTTGACAAGGAGATGCTATTTGCCTTAGAATACTATTTTGTGTATATATAATACTTATTGTCATGCAATTACAGAAAAATAACTAAACTTATAAGACAGACGCATAACATGCGTATGTGTCTGTTAAGTTCGCTGATTGAGTGGGCTTGAAGCGCAGTGGAAAACGTGCTGGCTTTCCTAAGTAGTCTTGGGTTCAAGTCCCGCTGCGAGCGAAACTTTTTAAGAATTGTTTTTGATCGTATGAGCCACGCCTGGGAGTTACACTGTAAGGATTGCATGTTAAAGTGTAGGGTCCCATAAATTCAGTGGTGGAATGGGTGGCAAATCGTAGGTGGCCAAACAGGGCCATAACCGTTTACTTTATTTACGCGATACTGGTCCCTCAGGCTCTGTGTGTCTTGCAGGCAGTTTGTGTGTAATCTGCACTAAAAAAATTATAAATGCGAAAGTATGTCTCTGTCTTTTTGTTACGTTTTGATGACTAAATGGCTATACCGATATTGATTGAATTTCAAAAGGAAATACGTTGTATCTTTAGGAAGGACACAAGATACTTTTTCGATATAAATAACAGTTTTAGTTATGAAGTTTTGATAACTTATCGAATTGTGACAGGCAGACGGATGCTTGTAGGGCTGTAATGTTAAATCGTTAGCTCAGTATGTGCTTCTCTCGCAGTCAGTTAGTATATGATCTGTTAATAAATTTCATTTACAGACAAAACTTATTATTTAGTATAGACGTCGATTTGCTCTGCACTGTACCATAACTTCCTGTCTGCCTAAAAGTTCCTGGCATCAGTTTATTTTGTCATCTTTTTTGACGTGCATCGCAGGCGTAATCCAGACCTGAGGTGTAGCTCTAGCAGAGCACGTGCAGCTAAAGTTATTAGAACCCCAGAATCTGATGCTCATGCTGTAGAAAGAAGAAACGATTAAGCTGAACTTGATGCCGCCCTCAGTAAGCCCCTCCTCCTCATCTCCTCCCCGCACCTTCGTTCTTATTCTGTTTTTAAACATGTTGGAGACTGATTTCTCTTCAGGAGATAGGTTCAACGGTAGAATGGTATAGTGTTGGATTTCTCGTCATATTATAGCGACTCGATGTTGTTTGAGACAAATCTGACGTAAGTTACAGCTTCTAACAATGAAATTCTAAGTACTCGCTTACGAAGTCGTAGGCAACAGCTAGTGTGACTATAAACTTCGGTAATTGACTGTCGAGAGCATCCCTGACTATACATGTAAAATTCTGTCATACATGTTCAATGGTTCTTATGTTACTTTAAAGGAATGGTAATTATCCTTCAAGTATTTATCTTACCTTTTCAGAATCAGTTAAGAGTGCTTACTTTTTGTGCTCAATTATTGATTTTGAGATGTTAATCATGTTTTGTGAACAATTATTCATATACAGTAGTTATAACCATGAGATCTAAAACATTTTCACTATCTTCAATGTTCCGCGTTGGTTTAAAAATAACAGAATAAATAGATAAATATTTTAAAAGATGTTTTATACCTGCTATCAGCTGTAAGAGCGCAGTTAATACTACATACTCAAATACGGTTGAAATCACCCAGCAGAACACTACTGTTTCTAAAAACTGCAATACCAAGAAGGAATTTATTCCACAGACTAAGGACATTGCAAAAATGATTAGAATTGTTAACAATGCCATTAAATATAGTGCTTGAACCCTACTACAACGTCAGATGGAATTATTGGGCGAGGGTGGGGAGCAATAGAGTAGAGCAATTCTGTTTGTCAATATGTTTCATATTGACTAATTAAGCGATGAAATACCCTACGACGCATTGGACTAGGATGTTATGCAGCAGGTCAATTTACTGTTTACTGTGACATTGGCAATACTGCTTCTCTCCCCCATTTCTCCCCCAAGCTTCACCCCCAACCCAGCATATATTTCCATTAAAGAAGTCATAAGACCTTACATACCTAAAGAAAACAAAATTATATCATATGAAAACGTTCACAGTGACGTACGGTAGGCAATCGTGTATATGTAAAGGAGAAATTAAATATGGTAACTACAATAAGAATATAGCGGAGACTGCTTCTCAAAAAAAAAAAACAAAAAAAAACAAAAAAAAAAACAGTAGGATATGTGATACCCAGTACTAGTTTCTTAATTCATTTGATTTTTAACAGATATTGATTAGAGCTTTCTTTGTGAATGAAGCAAAAACAAATGACACAAATTCATATACTACCAGCTAGTAAAGTTTTCTGCCTGAGGCCAGTAACAGTAAATATTAAGTATCGCATTTTCTTTTCAATTTCCGAGAAAGCATAATATTTGTTCCTTTGTAGTTGATGTATAAGGTCTGCTGATACATCTCCAAAGTACATGCAACTATATCCGAAGCTATAGCTTTCTTCTGCAGTCGTTATTTCTGCCTCTCAGTGTTTCGCTGCCAAATCACTAATACCAGGATTTTTAAATTCAGTTAACATTTAATAACAGAATATTTCTCAATATCGTAGAGATTACTATCTGTTCACCGTTTCTTATTAAGCTCTGCCAGGAATGAAGTTTTCTCTTGCTGCAGAGCATCTTACTTTGAGGTCGAGGGATCAATACAGCTGCAGGCCAATACTAATAATAAGAAATGGTTATGAGATGGGGTAGGCGGGAGGAACAGGAGCCCTAACCTTCATCTGGAAAGGATTGGAGATAAAGATCATTTACTGCGATCGTCTGAATAAATTACAATCCTATTGGCGTCAGAGAATGTATCAGCGGGACAGAACAGTAACCATTTTTTACGGTATGATAATTTAAAATATATTTATTTAACCTCGTAAGACGAGTTTAATCATTTATGCACAGTTAATATAAATAACGTGCTTACATATCTTTGCTTTAATAACTATGGACAATAACTGTTTACATGAGAACAGCCTGTAAAGTATTTGTATTTGATATGAATGGTAGCAGGAAATTTGATAACAATGGCCCAAACACAATTGTGATTTCTTATTAACACAGAATTTTTACAATGCTGAGTATCCCTGTATATCATAAATTGTATAATTACAATTATATTTCGATGAATTTTCGTACTTCCCATATTACAATTTACACTTCAAATTACTAGGTGATACTTTAATGGAAATCTTCAAGTATTTATGTATTTTGACTAATTTCTTAAATTTCATACGTTTAGTTTTTGATGTAATTGTGCGTCAAAATTATTTTTTTACTATTTTCTAGCGTCTAAATAGGTAGTTTTCTATTCTTTATTTTATTATTAAAAAAAAAACAGTAAATGAAACGAGTATCTTCCTTGTTGCTGCCAGTTCATCAATTATAATTGGTTAATTTAGTTTCATAACGTTTGTTGGCTAAGAGATTCATATTAAAGAAATTGTTGAACTGTGTTACAAATAGAAAATTTTTTCAGTGGTGAATGTCTTCTAGTAAATTAATCTGTTTCCACCAGTCTCCTGAACGTGAAAATGGCAGTCGATTCGCCTTCACTCAGCAATTTCAACATTGATCTGATTATTAGGTAGATTATGATGAAGAATTTTGTCCAAATACATTATCTTAAAACTACATAAACTTTAGTCGCTTTTCTTTTCTTGTTCTACTGCTTCCTATGCGTTCATTCTAGTTCCAAAAGTGAGAGTGACAGTGAAAAATGGTATTTTACCTACCCAGTAACTTTCTTAGTGATTTTTGGGCTGTTCTGTTGGATAATGTTACCGTGTGACCCATACTTGATCGAAGCTGTGGGAAGCTCGCTTTTTTTTCTCTTTTTGCTTATATCCTTACGTCTCCTCATTGACGTCGAGGTTATTAGAGGCGGGAAAGGACTGGGGGTTAAGAAACAGGAAGGAATTTGGCTATGGCCTTTCAAACGCACCTTCCCGGTATTTTCCTGGAGGGATTTGGAGAAACCATGGAAACCCGAAATTTGTATAACCGGACGAGGTTTAGAACCCGCGTCCTCCAGAATGCAAGACCATAGCGTTACCAATCACCCACCACGCTCATTGGGATATATATTGTTGAGAATCTGTTTGGGACGTGTATTGCTCTGCTTAGCGCCCTGTTTGACATTGTTTGTGATCTGACAATATTCATTGCTGCCGCGTAACCCTGTATGGACGCTGGCAGTGGGTGGGATGTCAGCTGTAAAGAACAGTTCCAATCACTGACTTTCGTGGTACTTCAGAATGTATTTCCAACCATAAAGTTGAATGTTCTTCCAGCCAGGTAGGTCCATACTAGCGTATCATTGGATTGGGAAAGATTGGAGATACTAGCGCAACATCTAAATGAACTACTGCACGGTATCAATGCTTGTTGAGGTCAGTGGTGGCAGTTTGTAACACATGCATTTTCTGCTGGGCGGAAGTCTCCTCTAAAACCTAGTGGGAAGTGTGGTGTAATTCTTTCTTCACTATTGTGGATTTCGAACAACAGCCTCTCAAATAATTTGCTCATTGAGAGCAGTAGGCTGATAGTCCTGTAGAGGTATGGCAAAGTTGTATTGTTTCACAGCATCCTTATTGATATCACAATTCTGTGCTTCCAACTTCTTGGATAACGTTCGATTGTTATGCTGTTAATGAAGATAATTGGGAGGTGTGTGATGGATACCCATGGGAGAACGCAGAGCAGCTGGTTGTACGTCTTATCATATTCTGAGGCCTTACTGGATTTTAGCCAGTTTTCAACCGTTGTACTTCCTCTTTCGTGAATTAAGTGATATCATTCTTCAACTTCATATGCCTACAGGAAAACAGAAAATCTTATCCATAAAGCAGGAAGGAAAACTGCGTAGCCTAGGGGATTTCAATTTTGAATAAATTCACAGTATGATGGGTGATTAGAAGCACATCTTATCTATCATAAAATCCCTGCAGTCTGTATAGAAGTGCGCCCGGTTCAAATAAACTGTCACACAAAATACTAGCTGAATTTTTGTTGGTACTACCGCAGCCCGCAGAATGTCACTCAGCTCGGAGACTTCCTACTCGCCACCCGAACTTTCAAAGGGCATTTCTGGACAATTAAATCACAATTGAGTATGAGGGTACCTTACAGAACCAATCGTCTGTGTCAAAACCCCTGGTTATTTTCTAATTTCTCAGAATTTATCCCTATGTGGCAGAAAACGCGTGGCTTGGAGCAAGGTGGTGGGGACCTGGCCATCACAAAATGGCAAAAGACGGGAACAGGGATTCTGTGACAGGCCTCCATAGTGAGCGAACAAAACACTTGGTGCCAGTTCTTCAACATAAATTCCATACCAGGCTTCCGAGGAAGGAAGACTTGGCTGACGGGTAATTTACAGATGTAGTTGGGTAAGAGTTGACGTAAGTACCACGGTGGGCAGATGCCACGCCACTATCTACGACGCCGAAGCAGTCTACACAGTTCACGGTAATTATACTACGAACTTAACAGTGTATACTTCGTAAAGACATTGAGAGTATCCAAGTAACGGTCCAGAAGGATTAAGAGTTTCGCCTCCGATAAACTGAGCTAATGTTTGTTTAAAAGCCGCGAACTATTTTAACAATTTTTTTATTAATAGATGAACAAATTTTTGAGAATTTTCAATCATCATATTTGGTAGGTAATGTAAAACTATCCTGGCGCCCGACAAGTCATGTTAATGTAATTATTTTAATATTGCATCTGAACATTGGAAACGTAGATATCGTTCTCTGTTTTCCAAAGGGAAAATCAGATCGATCAGATGAGAAATTTTTGTCATCTGTTGTAAAGTTTCATTATGTTTATTTTGATCCATTAATGTTCAGCATTGCATTGTATTTGATTTTGGTATTCCTTGTATTCATGTTAAAAATAAATACGCCTCTGTCTATAAGCCGTAAGAGTACCAAATAAATGGCAACTTAATGCAAATTTACATTGAAATGAGGACAATATCGTTTCACCCTATTTCCCGGAAACTTATAATTGAATTTCAGATTCACGGTGAAGGGTATAATACAAAACAGCAATGGTAATAATTCCCGAATCGGTGAAGGTAGTAAGGAGGGATCATTTATTCAAATAACAACCACAACACTACCAACTAAAACCCCTTTTACTACAATATTAAAAAGGCAGGGGAGTCAAGAATTAGGAGATGTCGTAAGAATCGGTGGAAACAAGAGGTTTCCACGGTTAATCATAGGATAATAAAGTTTGTCTATACTTCAGAACGGAAGCTGAAATATAACTGCAACCTAGTTTCCATTTCATTCCCTCCCGTCAACTACTAACGATTGTGTAAAATAAAATAAAAACGTTTATTTAGTTTAATTGTGGGAAATTGGCTGATAATTGTAGGGTATCTTGTTCTGTATGTTATATGAAACTGTTGAATCATTGTGAAAGGCTATCCATGTGAGTTAAATTGATTAATTGCTTCATTAAAGGACGTTTACAAATTATTTCCCACCAGCAAATATACTTCAACACATTTTCGATGTGTTGAAATTGTTTAATTTGTTCACTGCAATGTCAAAAGCTTATAAATTAATTCTAACTTCATTTTTATTATTTTCCTCTAGTTGTAGCCAGGTTTAAGTAAGTTTTAATGGATTTTAATATTAGATGATTATTTTAAGCCACTGTTTGGCGGTCTTGAACTGAGAAGTTTCTACGTGGTTTCCAAAATTTTTCTCTAATACCGGTCAGGAGAGTCACTCGGAATATTGCTAGGAGACATTATGCACATTTAGCCATATAATGTACACTGAAGAACCACAGATACTGGTACACCTGCCTCATATCGTGTATAGTCTCCTAGAGCACGCGGAAGGGCCGCAACACAACGAGGCATGGACTCGACTAATGTCTGAAGTAGTGCGGGAGGGAATTGACACCATGCATCCTGCAGGGCTGTCCATATATCCGTAAGAGTACGAGGGGGTGGAGATCTCTACTGAATAGCACGTTGCAAGGCACCCCAGATGTGCTCAATAATGAACGAATGTAAGCTTTCTCGGTGAGTCAGTTGCGTAAAATCTTCAAGGGCTTTCCACCGAGGTAGCCCGTCAATGTAGGGCGTCGTTTCGAAGCCCTACATTTTCGCATTGTCCTGCTGGAATTGCCCAAGTCCGTTGGAATGCACAATGGACATGAATGGACGCAGGTGATGAGCCAGGATGGGTAAGTACTTGTCACCTGTCAGAGTCGTACATAGACGTATCAGGGGTTCCATGCTCCAACTGCACACGCCACACACTATAACAGAGCCTCCACCAGCTTGAACAGTCCCCTTAATGAGTTTGTTTCCATACCCATACACGTCCATCCGTTCGATACAATTGGAAACGAGACTGGTCATACCAGGCAACATGATTCCAATCATGTCGGTGCTGACGGGCCCAGGCGAGACGTGAAGCTTTGTGTCGTGCACTCAGCAAGGATACACGAGTGGGCCTTCGGCTCCGAAATCCCATATCGATTATGTTTCGTTGAATTGTTCGCACGCTGACACTTGTTGTTGGCCTAGCATTGAAATCCGCAGCAATTTGCGGAAGGGTTGTACTTCTGTGACGTTGAAAGATTCTTTTCAGTCATCGTTGGTCCAGTTCTTGCAGGATCTTTTTCCGGCCGCAGCGATGTCGGAGATTTGATGTTTTACCGGATTACCGAAATTCCGGTGCACTAGTGAAATGGTCGTAGGGGAAAATCCCCACCTAATCGCTACCTTGGAGATGTTGTGTCCCATCTCTCGTGCGCCGACTTATAACACCACGTCCAAACTCTCTTAAATCGTGATAACCTGCCATTGTAGCAGCAGTAACCGATCTAACGCCTGCGCCAGACACCTTTTGTCTTATATAGGCGTTGCCGAACGCAGCGCCGTACTCGGAGTGTTTAGATATCTCTGTGTTTGTATACGCATGCCTATACCAGTTTATTTGGCTCTTCATTGTTCGTTGGTAACCATTGATAAAGAGCCTGTTGTTTATTTTGAAAGTGCTTCTGTAATAAAAGTGAAAAAAAAAAACTACAGCTGATGGTTTCTTATTTAAAGTAACATTGTACTAAAAGTAGAGGAAATTAATTACTCTAGTGGGAAGTAACATTAACTTTGTGATCGAATGAGTTTGCATGTTTCAGGTCCATATTCATATTATAAATGTAACTGTAACAATGCAGTAATGAAGGAAATATGCCTGGTGGCTCAGTAGTTAAGGAATGTGACTGTTGATCGAAAGGTCCCCCGTTCGAAAACCTGTCTTGGTGAGGATTTTCCTAAGCCCATGACCCGCCCTTCACCTCTGACACAGCTTACTGTGTAATTTGATGCGCGCGACGTTTCCTTGGTTCTGATTCCACGTTATACTATATGTCCCCTCTAGGGCTAACAACCCTAGTTGTAACACTGATGTGTAGATATCCTCAGCAAATTCAAGCTTAACAAGGGCTTAACGTCGTCTTAGTTGGACCCAACGAACATAATGAATAAAAAATACAGTGAATTCAAATAAAAGAACGGTTTAGCTTGCGATAATTACATGTTAACAGCATATTGCTGAATCGATATGGGACTCTCGCCTATTTCCATCTCTTTTCCTAATACAAATAGTGATTGAACTGGTTATAAAGGAATAGCAATAATAGGCCAGTGGTAAAATGAAATAAAAATGTTAAAATTATCAATTGTTCTCCTTAACTGAAAATTTTGTTTTAATTAAACAATCATTTTGCTAATGTTTTTAGTGCTATAAATTCTATTCTTTAACAGTTCCAGTTAAATTGTTCAGCATATCCCATCGTAATTTATTACCCAACAAAGACCAGCCGCCGTCATTGTTGGTCAAGTGGCGCAGTTTATCGGACTACTCTGTTGTTTCACGATTATTTTTTGGATACGATTTGTTACAAGTGGAGGATGATCGACTGATAGAAGGAAGGGTTTTGTGTGTGTGTGGAGAAAGAATGTGGGATAGTCGCCGACTGCGGAGAGTTTCGTCTACTATTCCGATTTTTTTTTTGGAGCATTCGACTGGAGTGATTTGGGGAAACCATGGAAAACAAAGATCTGGATGCCGGATGCCCGAACAGGGATTCGAACCAGCCTCCTCCCGAACGCGAGACCTACTACTCCGAGATGTTTGAGACGAGTGAAGAGAAGCAGCATTAAAAACACTTCTGTGTGGAACCCCTGAAAGTTCGCATGTGTGTGTGTGTGTGTGGGGAGGGAGTGGGACTCCAAAAACATGGAGGCCGCGTTTTCCCCACGGCATCTTTTTGTCGTAGTTGTTGTAAGCGTCTGTTTCGAGAAGAAAACAGAAGGTCAAGTAGATACCATTGTATCGTGTAGTCTGCAACCAACGTCGCATCGGAACTAATAAGGGAGCGTCTATAAACTACGTGGCTCGGTCTGGGGGGGGGGGGACGGTTTCGCTGGAAAGCTACGTTGAGCTACGTGGGGAAGGAGGGAGATTCCGAGCCAGGCCACGTAGCTTATAATTCATGTTATTTGTCACAGTTAAAATGAGGTACATGACACACTACAGCACGTAAATATCATTTAATTACCTCCGTATGTAATTTACGATAGTCTGAAAAGAGAAAATAATGCAAAATGTCTTCTGGAACTAATAGGTAAAAAAGCTACGTGGGGAGGGATGGGAAGAGGGGCTTAGAGGGAAAAGCCACATTAGGCTCGTTGGGGGGAGGGTTCACAGGAGGCCAAAATGGAGCTACGTCGTTTAAGGACGCTCCATTTGTGACATTTTAATTTGAGCCTTTTATTAGCCCAGTTTTCTTGGCCCTCTTGAACAATGTTGATCTGATTGACAATAGAAAAGAATTAGTCTCATTCTGAAGCTAGCCGTGAACAATTTAAACATTGGTAGGATTTTATTTACTGGCTGAGTATATTTTTGGTGTAATACTAAATAAACATGTAATTTCTCTCAGTGATACATTTTTATTTTTATAAATTTTTTTTTTAATTTAAATTCTGTATTCGAAATTATTATTATTATTATTATTTTTAACTAGAATGTGTAATCTCAATTTACACCTTCCCATGGAATCTTAAAATATTCAAGATTCATTTTAACAATAAAATCTTGGACCTCATGAAGAAATCAACCAGAATGTCTGTGGTAATTTGAGCCAGTATAAAATCGCAATGATCCAAGACATTTCAACCTGAATTCGAGGTAGTACAAATGTTTCCTTGGAACTGCACTAGTGGAACAAGGGTAGAAGATTTGGTGGTGCGAAAGCGAGACGTCAGAGACATTAGACTGCTGCCTGCCAGCTGAGCTGACACTGCCTGTATATCACCTGAGGGATCTCGCCTACAGTTCGCCGCCGTGGTGACAGGGCGTTCCCTCGAGCAGCTGATATTGGGTAATGTGTACCGTCAGCTGATGGAAAGACCATCTGCAACAATGCTTCACCAGTGCTTAGCACTGTAGTTTAGGGGCGTCCATTTATTACGTGAGGTTAACCTCGAAATTTTGAAGACCTTTCTTTTTTATTTTAGCTCCACAGCTCTTTGAAGGGCGACAATCTGAATTTTAAAAGTTGACATGAGATTTTTAATGACCCCCATCCCCATTGGCGAGATTTTACCGCACCCTTCCCCGTATTTTGAGCTCACGTATTTAATTAACCCTTCTTACAGAACTGTTGTTGTTACTGCAAGACAAATTTAATGAAAAAGTAAATGTAGTCATTTAGATCTAATAAATATTGTGAACTTCTTTGAATTTTCCCTTGATGTTCCTAAATGATGTTACATGTGGGTTTAAATCACAATTAATTGTAATCAAATCGATGCAGCATGGCGCCCATTACAGGTTGATCAATAAGTAAAAATCAAACCTTGAACATACCAGTCACTACAAGTGCTATTTTATGATCGATACCATCCTTTACCTTCCACGTAATACACCTAATTCTTCTACATTATTCATCGAACCATCATGCAACTATATGCCTTATACACTTCCAATACTCCATTCACCGGCCTCCTGTCTTCCAGTAAATCCCAACACGGCTCCTTTCTCATATTGTAACTGAATGTGTTTAACCGTAATTTCCACAGAGAAATTTAGCTGCCGTCCTTTGAATATCCTCAAACAACTATATATATTGGCCACAGCATCTTCACAGATGATAGTTGTAGCGACTCAGCTATCACTAGGGTTGAGTGCATCACATCTTCTTTTGTGGCTGAATAGTCCGATGGCGGCGCGACAAATTTTGCCACATCTATCGCACACGAAAGAGTGATCCGGTGGATATACTTCCCTGTTACGAAGCTATTTCAGCTTTATTTTATCCAACCATGCTCTGTCATATTTGGACATGCCGGTGGTGATATGATGACGCCATAAGGGTCTCGGGCTGGCGCAAGCTTCCCAGTCAGAAGTGCGCATGCCGAAGCTCTCCAAATCACGTTTGCAGGAGTCCTTAAACCTTAGCATCGGGCGCCCTACAGGTCTCTTGATATTAGCAATCTGACTGAGCATGACTTTCCGTGGTAGTCTCTTAGGGTCTATTCTATGGACGTGGCCAAGCCAGCGGAGTCGTCTTTATTTTAGGCTGGCAGTAATACTATGACACTTCGTGGTAGACAGAACACTCTCATTGCTCATTTTGTCCTGCCACGTGACTCCAAGTATTGTCCGCAGGCGGCGCATATGGAAAGCGTTCAGCTGTCTCTCTTGCCAGGCGTAAGTGGACCACGTCTCAGCTGCGTACAGTAAGATGCTCAGGACACACGTCTGGTATACTAGAATTTTGAAGGAGAGAGTTAGCTTGGAGTTTCTCCAGACACGTGTGGACAGCTTGCCTAAGGTCGTCGCGGCTTTGCCAATTCGTGCGTCAATCTCCTTTTCAATGGACTGGTTAGATGTTGTGATGGAGCCGAGATACTGGAAGTGTTCTACAACTTGAACAGGGATGCCTTCTAATGTTATTTTTGGAAGACGGTCTGTGCCCTGAACCATGACAACCGTCTTCTTGTTATTAACACTCATCGAGAACAGATTACATGCATGACCAAATCTGGTGAGCACCTCCTGAAGCTCATCTTCGGTAGTAGCGACAAAAGCCGCATCGTCAGCATGTAGAAGATCACGAACAATTAGTTCAATACGATTTTTAGTAGATCTCAATAGACTTATATTAAAAAGTCCACCGTCACTCCTTGTTTGCAGATATACTCCAACGTGACAGTTTTTAAAAGCTACTAAGAACAGCACTGACAAGAAAATTCCAAAGAGTGTGGGCGCTAAGAGACAGCCCTGTCGTATACCGCGGTTTACTTTGAAGGATGCAGAAGCTTCGCCATCAAATATCACAGAGCCTTGCATGTTATCGTGAAAGGCCTTGATTAAAGACAACAGCATAGGTGGGCAGCCGATTTTGTGCAGGATGTCGTAAAGGCCGGTACGGCTAAGAGTATCAAAGGCTTTATTTAGATCGACAAAAGCCAAGTATAAAGGCATACGATGTTCACGGCATTTTTCTTGAAGTTGGCGGACAGTGAAGATCAAGTCACTCGTGGAGCGGCCGGCGCGAAATCCGCACTGAGACTGAGACACGTGAGGCGCGGGTGTCCAGTCTTTTCAAAACGACTCGAGCGATAGCTTTTCCAGCAATGCAGAGGAGGGATATACCTCTATAATTGTTGCAATCGCCTCTATCACCTTTGCCCTTATATAGGGTAAATATATCTGCATCACGCATGTCCTGTGGTATTGTACCCTCATGCCAGCACCGCTTTAGGAGTTCATATATGACCGGAAAAACACAATCAAGTTTAATTATTTCGGCCGGTAGGTTGTCACGACCTGTACTTTTTCCCAGTTTGAGTCTCTTCAGTGAAAAATTAAGTTTTTTGTTTTTTTGTTTATTGGCTTTAGGATTTGATATACCATACAGCCAGCTTAATATACATAAACACTCGTTTTGTTTCGTTACATTACATTACGTGTATATTACATGTATTATTACATTAAATGTATATTTCTGTATTTTTTATAAAGTCTCTAATAATAGTATATATTTTCCTGTTGTTAGATGCAAGTAGTTCGGTGATACTTGTTGGTAGCGGCTGTCCTGCTCTCACTAGGGAGTTAATGAATGATTGCTGCTGCTGTCGGTATAGGGGGCACCTGAAGAACATATGGTTGACATTTTGCGTTGATTGCCCGTCACATTGGCAGAGCGGTGTATCTGCTACGTGGATGCGATGTAGATGTTCCCGAAACGCACCATGGTTAAACCTCATACGTATGATGGATGTTATGAAGTTGCGTTGCGTGTTCCAATTTGTAAACCAAGGGCGACGAGGTGGTTGTGGCTGTATCTTTGCGTATTGCCGTCCTTCGAGTCTTTTTGTTTCCTCCCAGAGCATGGCCCATTGTTGATATATGTGATTGGATATTGCTGCGTGGTAATCTTTGGTGTTGAGTGGAGGGATGAGAACTTGGCCCGAATTACATGCTGCCTTGGCTAACTGATCTGCATGTTCATTAAATATTATACCAGTATGGGCAGGGATCCATACATAGTTCACAGAAGAACCCGCTTGCGCAAGTTCGTAGGTTTTCTGTATTATGCTAATGTGGTATACATTGGAGCGGTGTAGGATGGCCGGAGTTGTTAAACTACGAAGTACGCTGAGAGAGTCCGTTAAGATTAAGACATTTCGCCCAGGAAACTCTCTCGCATATGAAAGTGCTTGAATAATAACAACCGCTTCAGCTGCATAAACTGGAAGATGATTTGGTAGCCTGAATTTTTGCTCGTGCAGCGTCTCAGGACAGTAGATGGCGTACCCGACTCCCTGTGAGGGTATCTTCGATCCATCAGTGCAGATATGGATTGAAGTTGGCCAATGCTCTGTTAAATACCCCTGACAAAATTGCTGAATTGGCTGGCCGGATCTCGGGTGTGTCGGAATACAGCTTACCGACATTGGCCTCACGCATTCTGGGTAGGGAATGTCTTGTATTGTTGCTGCTTCCTGCAATGGCCGTTCGGAGAGGAAAGTAGTCAGAAGAACGAGGCTTTGTAGCAGTTGGTATCTTTGGTTGTAAGAGCGAGGTCCTTGTTCTTCCACCAGATGCTGAAGGTTGGTGATTTGTTGGAGAGTAGTTGAATTTTTATCTTGTTTTCGAGCTAATAAAAATTTGTTAGCTAGTAACTGGGTTCGGAATTTCAGGGTCATTTCTGCGGCTTCCAGGTAGAGGGCATTTATCGGAGTTGATTTCATAGCCCCCAGATATATGCGGAGACATTGATTCTGTATGCTCTCCACTTTATCTATGTTCCTTTTGTTGCCACTGAAATAGAACATGTTCCCGTATTCAATTTTAGATCGGATTATAGCGCGGTACAATATTAGTAATATCGATGGGTGGGCTCCCCACCATACTCGTGTCAGGGTTCGTAAAATGTTGAGTCCTTGTTCTAGTTTAGGAATGAGTTGCTGAGCGTGTGCTGCCCAGGTTAATCGTGAGTCATAGACTAGGCCGAGGAATTTGACATTCGATTTGACCAGTACGCTGCATGTACCCAAAACTAGATTGTAGATCGGGGGGTGCCTTCTTCTTCTTGTAAATATGACAGCAGTGGATTTGCTAGTCGAGAATTCTAGTCCGTGTTGCTGGAGCCAGTGGATAACTATGAGGATGGCTTGTTTAGAAAAATTAAGTTCGTCCTGTGAAGGTACATCAACAAGTTCTAATGCAGTAGGATAAATAGGTAAACTGTCCAGTGCTTCAGGCTTTATGCTGACTGCCCTGGAGTAAAGGTTGGTGTAGTGTTCTGACCATCTTTCCAACTGCTTCTGCTTGTCAACAATAGGTTCCCCATTTAAGTCTTTTTAGTAACGAAATCAAGCAACAGTCCGACGATCTTATCAAAAAATAATTCACTCTCGTCTCTGGTACATTCCCTTAGTACCGGTTCCAGTAAATGTGTGAGTTCCAAAGATTTTTGTACCTTATGGCAACAACCAGAAAGTTCTCCTCTATCTTATAATCATGCATAATATTAATTTTATGTATGTACACCAAATAATCTGACCCTTTTTGGCACTTGTCTTCTTTCGAAGTTGACATATCAAATAATAGAACTTGTTCATATCACCCTGTAACTGTACACAACAATTAACCGTATTGACACTTTACTTAGCATTATTATATCATCAAATAACCTGACCGTAAATAATCAACACATTAATTTATTAGAATAAGAAACAGAGACAGTCAGCTGAGAACAACTACAGATACCTGATGAAGACAGCAGAGTCAGCTGTCGAAACATCGTGTTTTTACACCACCATCCGGCTGGACACCCGAGAAGATTTTGTTGCATCGATACGCCGGGAAAGTCTCCACTCACACATCAATTTTCCCAGTACAATGTTAGTCCACATTTCAAACCTCCAGTTAAAATTTCAATATACAATAATTAAAAATAATCGCACATGATTTCTGGTCTGGGGAACACAGGATAATTAGCACACAAACTTTGAATGGCGTCACTAGTGTAGGATTTGTAAAGAATAAGTGAGTAGGGAAACGGGTGAGTTATTATAAACAATTTAGTGACAGGATTATTTTGATGAGGTTAGAAGCTAAGCCCGTCCCAACCACATTAGTACAAGTGTACATGCCAACGTCACGAAGAAATAGAAAAAATGTACACCAAAATTGTAGAATTAATCCAATATGTGAAGGAGGAGGAAAATCTAATAATCATGGGTGATTGGAATGCGACAGTGGGAGAAGGAAAAGAGGGGAATACTGTAGGAACTTTTGGTCTAGGAGAAAGAAATGAGCGAGGAAGCAGGTTGTTAGAATTTTGTGAAAGATATAAGCTAGTAGTGACGAACACACTACTTAAGAAACATGCAAGACGGATGTACACCTGGAAACGTCCTGAGATACAGGCATATATCAGCTAGATTATATCATGGTCAAACAGAGATTCAGGAATCAAGTTCTAGACCGTAAGGCATACTCAAGAGAGGACATATACTTTGACCTTAATTTGATAGTGATGAAGTGCAGGCTAAAATTCAAGCGAATAAGGAAGCAGTATAAGCAGCACAGACTGGAAGTGAATAAACTGAAACAATCTAGTACGGGAGAAAAATTTACAGAAATGGTAGACTTAGGTTCTAAGAAGTAACTCTGAAAGGAGCTCAGCCGAGGTCGAATGGAATGCATTAAAGACCGAAATAATGAAAGCTGGTAAAAAAAAAAAAAAAAAAAAATGGCTTTAGGGAACAAGCTGTCCGAAAACCTTGGACACAGAAGATATTTTGGAACTAATGGATCAGAGCAGAAGGTACAAAAATGCTCAGGATGAAGCAGGTAGAGATCAATACAGGCAGTTTACAAATAAAATAAACAGGAAATGCAAAAAAGCAAAAGAAAAATGGTTACAACAAAAGTGTGAAGAAGTAGAAAAGGAAATGGTCGTAGGTAAAGTAGATGTTGCATATAGGAAGACCAAGCAGAATTTTGGAGAAATGAAGAAAAGAGGTATGAACATTAAAGCCGCCGATGGGAACCTCTTTTAGACTCAGACGATAGAGCTAACCGATGGAAGGAATACATTGAGGAACTGTATGATGGGGACGTCTTGAACAATAGTGTAATGGAAAAGGAAGGCGATGTCAACATTCATGACTTAGGATATCCTGTTTACAGGACAGACTTTAATAGAACTCTGAATGACTTGAAAGCAAATAAGACAGTTAGAATTGATGAGATCCCTGCAGAACTTCTTAAATCCCTAGGAGAAGAAAGAATTGAATGATTATGCAAGCTGATATCAAAAAGTTATGAAACAGGAGAAATTCCTACTGATTTTAATAAAAATATCATCTTCACACTTCGGAAGAAAGCACAAACCGAGGGCGCTAATGACCCCGCCGTCGACGCGCCCTTAAATCACAACAACAACAACAACAACAATAACAACACAAGCCGACAAATGTGAGAATTATCGCACAATTAGTCTAACATCATATGCTTCAAAATTACTGACCGGAATAATATACAGAACAATGGAAAGTGTAGTAGAAGACATAGTAGGTGAAGATCAGTTTGGGTTTAGGAAAAATCGCGGTACAAGGGAAGCAATTCTGGCTTTATGATTAATACTTGAAGGGCGGATCAAGAAAAATAAAGATACTTTTATGGCATTTGTTGATTTAGAAAAAGTTTTGATAATGTTAGGTGGGACAAGATGTTCAAAATTTTAAAGAAGCCAGGTCTAAAGTATCGAGATAGAAGAATACTTTATAAACTATACAGGAATCAAGTGGCTGTAGTAAAAGTAGAGAATCATGAGAGACAAGCATCAGTTAAAAAGGGCGTGAGACAAGGTGATAGTCTATATCCGTTAATATCCAACTTAGAGGAAGCAATAAAGAAAGTAAAAGAAAAATTTCCATGTGGCATGGGTGTCCTGGGAGAAAAAATCAGTATGCTACGATTTGGTGATGACATTGTCTTGTTAGCAGAAAGAGCTGTGTGCATTGAGAAATTACTAAATGGCATGAACAAAATACTAATGAAGATTTTGGACTAAATTTAAATCAAAGCAAGACTAAAGTGATGAAATGTAGCATAAATTATACCAATACTAGTAGATTAAATATAAAAATAGGATCGGATGCAATAGGATAAGTAAGTGAATTCTGTTACTTAGGAAGCAAAATTACAACCGATGGCCGAAGCAGGAATGATGTTAAAAGCAGAACAGCGATAGCAAGAAGAGCCTTCATGAAAAAGAGAAATCTTTTAGTTTCAAATATTGATCGAGGAATTAGAAAAAAATTTAAAACTCTATGTGTGGAGCATAGCACTTTATGGTAGCGAAACATGGACTTGAGGAATACAGGAAAGAAGGATAATGAAGCATTTGAATTGTGGTGCTACAGAAGAATGCTGAAAATTAAGTGGACAGACAAAGTAAGAAATGAACGAGTTTTGGAAATGATGGATGAGGAAAAAAGTTTGTGGAAGTAGCTTATAGAAAGAAGAGACAGGCAGGTAGGTCATATTTTGAGACATGCTGGATTAGTTAATTTGCTGGTGGATTGAACTTTCGAAGGTAAGAAGTGTAAAGGAAGACAGAGATTAGAATATATGAAGCAGATAATTGAGGACGTGGGTTGTAGGGGATATGTAGAGATGAAGAGATTAGCACAAGATAGGAAGGGATGTAAGATTGCATCAAACCAATCGAAAGACAGATGACAAAAAAAGAAAAAAATTCTATGGCATGCATTAAAGCCACATAGAACCAGTCTTCCTGTATAGAACAGCTGATCCAGGTCATGTGCCTGTTGTTGCTCGACACGGTAGGTCACAGATTAAGGGACCTGATAAGGATTTCATGAAGGTATTTTTCTTTAGTTATGACAGATAACGGTAATACTGGTCACGAATAACTTCTATAAGAGTGATCCATCTCCTCTAAACTAATCGGGATATTATTTGAACCGATAAACACGTTATACTTTGGTGCAATACGCTATTTGACTATTTTTTTTTGAAAATGGTTTTAAATAGTTTATTGATACACGTTATTTACCGGGTACTATTTATTTTTTGATGAAAATGCTTATTTTACGTAAAATTCAACGTTAAAATTAGAGTATTTGAAAGCCCGCCAAAACGCTCCTGTGCTGCCTGGCGCCGGCGCACGACACTCGTGACGTCACGTGCCAGCAAGCCCTCACTCTACATAATTAAGGTCTGGTTTGTTTCTCTGATGTTTGTATAAATTCAGTTTCGTTGGAAAAAATTATCATTTATCTATAATTATTTATCTGCAGTTAAGAAAAATTGTCGACAACACCCAATGCTTACCTTAGGCTACACGCATTTTTCTCGTAAATATCTTCTAAAAACAACTAACTTAATTTAAAATTTTAGTCATTCTTACGAAGGATTTCTGTTAATCTCTAACTTCCAGTTTAAATATAAATGATTCTCGAATTGAAGTTATAGAATAAACGTCAGGGGTTGTTTCTATGGCTAGCCTGACAAATTTCGGTACTTTTCCGCTGTAGGCTTCTATAATTTGTTCTTCATTTATATTCAACACAAAATCTCATTAGTAACTAGAGATAACCAGCAAAAAATAATAAGAATGGTTGAAAACTTGGATAATAGGAAACGCTCCATTCGCAGCCGTAGCGCCTACATTCAGGTGACGCCACTAAAGCGATCGCCAATCCGACGTTTTCTGTCATGACAAAGGGTAAGAAAAATATGCTGTTTATTTTGCTTTTTTACTAAAAGTAATCCACATTTCTTTTCAAATTTAACAAAAATAGCTTCCTTAAGCATTATTCAAAGCGAATGACTACAATTTGTAATATATTTTCAATACTGTCAAACAGCCTATTTGTGATTTTTTTGGTGTTGAGAACAGATAAACGATTAAAGCAATCATTTGATTTACTTAGATGTCATGTTTTAATCCTCAATAGTTACATTCTCCAAATGTTTTACCACCATTTAAGCTAACTATTCTATAGCTAACACGTTTTCAATATCTAGCTAATTTTATCTTACATTTCACGATAGTATATTTTAAGGTTAAGCGTCCTACAATAATTGCCTGCCTGAATGTCCAACTATAAGAAACAAAAACAAAGCCAAGTAATACCTGCTAATGGAAAAAGATTATGTTTATTTAGATCACACCGTATACTTCCTACATTATTATCTCAGTGTTTTCCTGCTTCTGCCGTAATTAAAAACCAACATCTCGCTATATTTACTAACATAAATCTCCAGACAGAATTATTTTCCAGCACTCAGCAATAAAAAGATTTTAAGCACTTTCTATAATTCAAATAAACACTTCCGCCACTTACTTAAGTAGTAACGTAGTGAGACTTGATTTAGAAGCCTGTTACACTTCCTGTGGTCCCCCAGGGATCGATTCCTTCTGAGTAACGGTCTTCTGTGGAACCACTGTGGGAACCTACAGGTAGTTGGCACCAAAAAACACGTCTTATTCAGGATGCATTACTTTATTCGGAATAGCTAGTTCCAATGATTAAGCAGTTTTCAGGTTATTGTTTTGTTTAATTAATAATTAGAACATCACGTGTGTTAACTAAACATCATTACGTTTATGTATAAACATATCTTGACCAATATTTTTTATTTTAATTTCCCGAAAAACTAAAAAAATTCTTTGAGCAATCTACTGAAGAAATAATTAAAAAAATATTTTACTTTAATGGAAAAGAAATGAAAGGTAACAAATCTCGCTAAAAAAAAAAAAAAAAAAAAAAAAAAAAAAAAAAAAAAAAAAAAAAAAAAAAAAAAATGTAATTTGCGGTGCAAATGACTACCGAAATTGGAACTGATTGACATTGTCAACAAATCCACAGCAATTACCACATGCTCACGATCCACTGTATAAAATAAAAAACTGACTGAAATCTAACTACATGATCTTGAAAAGACTCCTTACCACTAATTTTGATTTAATTGATATGTAGCTACTCCTGTGGCAATTTCCATACACATACAATTTTCACATTTCCTTTTTCCCTCTACTAATTTCAGCTTTAAATTATTTTAGCGTTTTGGTAATTTTTTCATCATTTCTCTTGGTAATTTGTCCCAGCCTCTCACGCTCTTAGTTACGAAAGAAAATCTTATTGCACTCTATTCCTGAAATCGAGTGCCAGCATGTGATCATAGTCGCCTTTTCCCTTCTACGCACCTCTCATAATTCTTCTACCAATATTTTTTCGCGCCTAATCACCAACATACCCTTGTATACTCCCATGAAACTATTCATTCTCCTCCTGTATTCCAACCAATCCCATTCCAAGTCCTTTATGGTAGCACTTACTGCTTGTGTTCTGCGGTAATTTCCAGTAACAAATCTAGCAGCCCTTCTTTGCGCCCCTCCATCTCCTGTATTTGATACCAAAAATGTGGGTCCCATACTACACTACCAAATTCAAGCAATCGTCTGACCAACGTTTCGTAACCTATTCCCTTATT